>JAQBSW010005736.1:0-54874 GCA_029291075.1 Eudiplozoon nipponicum | reverse complement strand
GTATTGCCTATATATGTATATGTGGCGAAAGCTACAAACAGTTAATTTTCGTGACTGCATAGAAATTGTGCAGCCGACATTTCCAGTCAAGTTCAATGTATGCGAGACTGCTAGAGGTGAGAGCCGCATATCTAAATTTGATTTCCATATATATTCAATGCGGTTTGATCCTCGATAGTCAGTTTGCCGTCGTACTCTGATGATGATCATGGAAGGTCGAAACGCGTCAGTGCGTTGCGGCTGGCGGTAGTTTTGTTATGTTGTTCGACGACTGGTTAAATACAATGGGATTGGTGTTTACTTCAAGCTCGCAAACTTGATTTAAAGAATTGTTACCACCACCCGCGCAAACAATTATTGTTAAATTGTATTGCCTATATATGTATATGTGGCGAAAGCTACAAACAGTTAATGTTCGTGACTGCATAGAAATTGTGCAGCCGACATTTCCAGTCAAGTTCAATGTATGCGAGACTGCTAGAGGTGAGAGCCGCATATCTAAATTTGATTTCCATATATATTCAATGCGGTTTGATCCTCGATAGTCAGTTTGCCGTCGTACTCTGATGATGATCAAGGAAGGTCGAAACGCGTCAGTGCGTTGCGGCTGGCGGTAGTTTTGTTATGTTGTTCGACGACTGGTTAAATACAATGGGATTGGTGTTTACTTCAAGCTCGCAAACTTGATTTAAAGAACTGTTACCACCACCCGCGCAAACAATTATTGTTAAATTGTATTGCCTATATATGTATATGTGGCGAAAGCTACAAACAGTTAATGTTCGTGACTGCATAGAAATTGTGCAGCCGACATTTCCAGTCAAGTTCAATGTATGCGAGACTGCTAGAGGTGAGAGCCGCATATCTAAATTTGATTTCCATATATATTCAATGCGGTTTGATCCTCGATAGTCAGTTTGCCGTCGTACTCTGATGATGATCAAGGAAGGTCGAAACGCGTCAGTGCGTTGCGGCTGGCGGTAGTTTTGTTATGTTGTTCGACGACTGGTTAAATACAATGGGATTGGTGTTTACTTCAAGCTCGCAAACTTGATTTAAAGAATTGTTACCACCACCCGCGCAAACAATTATTGTTAAATTGTATTGCCTATATATGTATATGTGGCGAAAGCTACAAACAGTTAATGTTCGTGACTGCATAGAAATTGTGCAGCCGACATTTCCAGTCAAGTTCAATGTATGCGAGACTGCTAGAGGTGAGAGCCGCATATCTAAATTTGATTTCCATATATATTCAATGCGGTTTGATCCTCGATAGTCAGTTTGCCGTCGTACTCTGATGATGATCAAGGAAGGTCGAAACGCGTCAGTGCGTTGCGGCTGGCGGTAGTTTTGTTATGTTGTTCGACGACTGGTTAAATACAATGGGATTGGTGTTTACTTCAAGCTCGCAAACTTGATTTAAAGAACTGTTACCACCACCCGCGCAAACAATTATTGTTAAATTGTATTGCCTATATATGTATATGTGGCGAAAGCTACAAACAGTTAATGTTCGTGACTGCATAGAAATTGTGCAGCCGACATTTCCAGTCAAGTTCAATGTATGCGAGACTGCTAGAGGTGAGAGCCGCATATCTAAATTTGATTTCCATATATATTCAATGCGGTTTGATCCTCGATAGTCAGTTTGCCGTCGTACTCTGATGATGATCAAGGAAGGTCGAAACGCGTCAGTGCGTTGCGGCTGGCGGTAGTTTTGTTATGTTGTTCGACGACTGGTTAAATACAATGGGATTGGTGTTTACTTCAAGCTCGCAAACTTGATTTAAAGAATTGTTACCACCACCCGCGCAAACAATTATTGTTAAATTGTATTGCCTATATATGTATATGTGGCGAAAGCTACAAACAGTTAATGTTCGTGACTGCATAGAAATTGTGCAGCCGACATTTCCAGTCAAGTTCAATGTATGCGAGACTGCTAGAGGTGAGAGCCGCATATCTAAATTTGATTTCCATATATATTCAATGCGGTTTGATCCTCGATAGTCAGTTTGCCGTCGTACTCTGATGATGATCATGGAAGGTCGAAACGCGTCAGTGCGTTGCGGCTGGCGGTAGTTTTGTTATGTTGTTCGACGACTGGTTAAATACAATGGGATTGGTGTTTACTTCAAGCTCGCAAACTTGATTTAAAGAATTGTTACCACCACCCGCGCAAACAATTATTGTTAAATTGTATTGCCTATATATGTATATGTGGCGAAAGCTGCAAACAGTTAATGTTCGTGACTGCATAGAAATTGTGCAGCCGACATTTCCAGTCAAGTTCAATGTATGCGAGACTGCTAGAGGTGAGAGCCGCATATCTAAATTTGATTTCCATATATATTCAATGCGGTTTGATCCTCGATAGTCAGTTTGCCGTCGTACTCTGATGATGATCATGGAAGGTCGAAACGCGTCAGTGCGTTGCGGCTGGCGGTAGTTTTGTTATGTTGTTCGACGACTGGTTAAATACAATGGGATTGGTGTTTACTTCAAGCTCGCAAACTTGATTTAAAGAATTGTTACCACCACCCGCGCAATCAATTATTGTTAAATTGTATTGCCTATATATGTATATGTGGCGAAAGCTGCAAACAGTTAATGTTCGTGACTGCATAGAAATTGTGCAGCCGACATTTCCAGTCAAGTTCAATGTATGCGAGACTGCTAGAGGTGAGAGCCGCATATCTAAATTTGATTTCCATATATATTCAATGCGGTTTGATCCTCGATAGTCAGTTTGCCGTCGTACTCTGATGATGATCATGGAAGGTCGAAACGCGTCAGTGCGTTGCGGCTGGCGGTAGTTTTGTTATGTTGTTCGACGACTGGTTAAATACAATGGGATTGGTGTTTACTTCAAGCTCGCAAACTTGATTTAAAGAATTGTTACCACCACCCGCGCAATCAATTATTGTTTAAATTGTATTGCCTATATATGTATATGTGGCGAAAGCTGCAAACAGTTAATGTTCGTGACTGCATAGAAATTGTGCAGCCGACATTTCCAGTCAAGTTCAATGTATGCAAGACTGCTAGAGGTGAGAGCCGCATATCTAAATTTGATTTCCATATATATTCAATGCGGTTTGATCCTCGATAGTCAGTTTGCCGTCGTACTCTGATGATGATCATGGAAGGTCGAAACGCGTCAGTGCGTTGCGGCTGGCGGTAGTTTTGTTATGTTGTTCGACGACTGGTTAAATACAATGGGATTGGTGTTTACTTCAAGCTCGCAAACTTGATTTAAAGAATTGTTACCACCACCCGCGCAATCAATTATTGTTAAATTGTATTGCCTATATATGTATATGTGGCGAAAGCTGCAAACAGTTAATGTTCGTGACTGCATAGAAATTGTGCAGCCGACATTTCCAGTCAAGTTCAATGTATGCAAGACTGCTAGAGGTGAGAGCCGCATATCTAAATTTGATTTCCATATATATTCAATGCGGTTTGATCCTCGATAGTCAGTTTGCCGTCGTACTCTGATGATGATCATGGAAGGTCGAAACGCGTCAGTGCGTTGCGGCTGGCGGTAGTTTTGTTATGTTGTTCGACGACTGGTTAAATACAATGGGATTGGTGTTTACTTCAAGCTCGCAAACTTGATTTAAAGAATTGTTACCACCACCCGCGCAATCAATTATTGTTAAATTGTATTGCCTATATATGTATATGTGGCGAAAGCTGCAAACAGTTAATGTTCGTGACTGCATAGAAATTGTGCAGCCGACATTTCCAGTCAAGTTCAATGTATGCAAGACTGCTAGAGGTGAGAGCCGCATATCTAAATTTGATTTCCATATATATTCAATGCGGTTTGATCCTCGATAGTCAGTTTGCCGTCGTACTCTGATGATGATCATGGAAGGTCGAAACGCGTCAGTGCGTTGCGGCTGGCGGTAGTTTTGTTATGTTGTTCGACGACTGGTTAAATACAATGGGATTGGTGTTTACTTCAAGCTCGCAAACTTGATTTAAAGAATTGTTACCACCACCCGCGCAATCAATTATTGTTAAATTGTATTGCCTATATATGTATATGTGGCGAAAGCTGCAAACAGTTAATGTTCGTGACTGCATAGAAATTGTGCAGCCGACATTTCCAGTCAAGTTCAATGTATGCAAGACTGCTAGAGGTGAGAGCCGCATATCTAAATTTGATTTCCATATATATTCAATGCGGTTTGATCCTCGATAGTCAGTTTGCCGTCGTACTCTGATGATGATCATGGAAGGTCGAAACGCGTCAGTGCGTTGCGGCTGGCGGTAGTTTTGTTATGTTGTTCGACGACTGGTTAAATACAATGGGATTGGTGTTTACTTCAAGCTCGCAAACTTGATTTAAAGCATTGTTACCACCACCCGCGCAATCAATTATTGTTAAATTGTATTGTCTATATATGTATATGTGGCGAAAGCTGCAAACAGTTAATGTTCGTGACTGCATAGAAATTGTGCAGCCGACATTTCCAGTCAAGTTCAATGTATGCAAGACTGCTAGAGGTGAGAGCCGCATATCTAAATTTGATTTCCATATATATTCAATGCGGTTTGATCCTCGATAGTCAGTTTGCCGTCGTACTCTGATGATGATCATGGAAGGTCGAAACGCGTCAGTGCGTTGCGGCTGGCGGTAGTTTTGTTATGTTGTTCGAAGACTGGTTAAATACAATGGGGTTGGTGTTTACTTCAAGCTCGCAAACTTGATTTAAAGCATTGTTACCACCACCCGCGCAATCAATTATTGTTAAATTGTATTGTCTATATATGTATATGTGGCGAAAGCTGCAAACAGTTAATGTTCGTGACTGCATAGAAATTGTGCAGCCGACATTTCCAGTCAAGTTCAATGTATGCAAGACTGCTAGAGGTGAGAGCCGCATATCTAAATTTGATTTCCATATATATTCAATGCGGTTTGATCCTCGATAGTCAGTTTGCCGTCGTACTCTGATGATGATCATGGAAGGTCGAAACGCGTCAGTGCGTTGCGGCTGGCGGTAGTTTTGTTATGTTGTTCGACGACTGGTTAAATACAATGGGGTTGGTGTTTACTTCAAGCTCGCAAACTTGATTTAAAGCATTGTTACCACCACCCGCGCAATCAATTATTGTTAAATTGTATTGTCTATATATGTATATGTGGCGAAAGCTGCAAACAGTTAATGTTCGTGACTGCATAGAAATTGTGCAGCCGACATTTCCAGTCAAGTTCAATGTATGCAAGACTGCTAGAGGTGAGAGCCGCATATCTAAATTTGATTTCCATATATATTCAATGCGGTTTGATCCTCGATAGTCAGTTTGCCGTCGTACTCTGATGATGATCATGGAAGGTCGAAACGCGTCAGTGCGTTGCGGCTGGCGGTAGTTTTGTTATGTTGTTCGAAGACTGGTTAAATACAATGGGGTCGGTGTTTACTTCAAGCTCGCAAACTTGATTTAAAGCATTGTTACCACCACCCGCGCAATCAATTATTGTTAAATTGTATTGTCTATATATGTATATGTGGCGAAAGCTGCAAACAGTTAATGTTCGTGACTGCATAGAAATTGTGCAGCCGACATTTCCAGTCAAGTTCAATGTATGCAAGACTGCTAGAGGTGAGAGCCGCATATCTAAATTTGATTTCCATATATATTAAATGCGGTTTGATCCTCGATAGTCAGTTTGCCGTCGTACTCTGATGATGATCATGGAAGGTCGAAACGCGTCAGTGCGTTGCGGCTGGCGGTAGTTTTGTTATGTTGTTCGACGACTGGTTAAATACAATGGGATTGGTGTTTACTTCAAGCTCGCAAACTTGATTTAAAGCATTGTTACCACCACCCGCGCAATCAATTATTGTTAAATTGTATTGTCTATATATGTATATGTGGCGAAAGCTGCAAACAGTTAATGTTCGTGACTGCATAGAAATTGTGCAGCCGACATTTCCAGTCAAGTTCAATGTATGCAAGACTGCTAGAGGTGAGAGCCGCATATCTAAATTTGATTTCCATATATATTCAATGCGGTTTGATCCTCGATAGTCAGTTTGCCGTCGTACTCTGATGATGATCATGGAAGGTCGAAACGCGTCAGTGCGTTGCGGCTGGCGGTAGTTTTGTTATGTTGTTCGAAGACTGGTTAAATACAATGGGGTTGGTGTTTACTTCAAGCTCGCAAACTTGATTTAAAGCATTGTTACCACCACCCGCGCAATCAATTATTGTTAAATTGTATTGTCTATATATGTATATGTGGCGAAAGCTGCAAACAGTTAATGTTCGTGACTGCATAGAAATTGTGCAGCCGACATTTCCAGTCAAGTTCAATGTATGCAAGACTGCTAGAGGTGAGAGCCGCATATCTAAATTTGATTTCCATATATATTCAATGCGGTTTGATCCTCGATAGTCAGTTTGCCGTCGTACTCTGATGATGATCATGGAAGGTCGAAACGCGTCAGTGCGTTGCGGCTGGCGGTAGTTTTGTTATGTTGTTCGAAGACTGGTTAAATACAATGGGGTCGGTGTTTACTTCAAGCTCGCAAACTTGATTTAAAGCATTGTTACCACCACCCGCGCAATCAATTATTGTTAAATTGTATTGTCTATATATGTATATGTGG
Organism: Eudiplozoon nipponicum; assembly: GCA_029291075.1. Taxonomy (NCBI): domain Eukaryota; kingdom Metazoa; phylum Platyhelminthes; class Monogenea; order Mazocraeidea; family Diplozoidae; genus Eudiplozoon; species Eudiplozoon nipponicum. Next base: position 48,242 of record JAQBSW010005736.1, on the reverse strand, counting down.
CGAAAGCTGCAAACAGTTAATGTTCGTGACTGCATAGAAATTGTGCAGCCGACATTTCCAGTCAAGTTCAATGTATGCAAGACTGCTAGAGGTGAGAGCCGCATATCTAAATTTGATTTCCATATATATTCAATGCGGTTTGATCCTCGATAGTCAGTTTGCCGTCGTACTCTGATGATGATCATGGAAGGTCGAAACGCGTCAGTGCGTTGCGGCTGGCGGTAGTTTTGTTATGTTGTTCGAAGACTGGTTAAATACAATGGGGTTGGTGTTTACTTCAAGCCCGCAAACTTGATTTAAAGCATTGTTACCACCACCCGCGCAATCAATTATTGTTAAATTGTATTGTCTATATATGTATATGTGGCGAAAGCTGCAAACAGTTAATGTTCGTGACTGCATAGAAATTGTGCAGCCGACATTTCCAGTCAAGTTCAATGTATGCAAGACTGCTAGAGGTGAGAGCCGCATATCTAAATTTGATTTCCATATATATTCAATGCGGTTTGATCCTCGATAGTCAGTTTGCCGTCGTACTCTGATGATGATCATGGAAGGTCGAAACGCGTCAGTGCGTTGCGGCTGGCGGTAGTTTTGTTATGTTGTTCGAAGACTGGTTAAATACAATGGGGGTCGGTGTTTACTTCAAGCTCGCAAACTTGATTTAAAGCATTGTTACCACCACCCGCGCAATCAATTATTGTTAAATTGTATTGTCTATATATGTATATGTGGCGAAAGCTGCAAACAGTTAATGTTCGTGACTGCATAGAAATTGTGCAGCCGACATTTCCAGTCAAGTTCAATGTATGCAAGACTGCTAGATGTGAGAGCCGCATATCTAAATTTGATTTCCATATATATTAAATGCGGTTTGATCCTCGATAGTCAGTTTGCCGTCGTACTCTGATGATGATCATGGAAGGTCGAAACGCGTCAGTGCGTTGCGGCTGGCGGTAGTTTTGTTATGTTGTTCGAAGACTGGTTAAATACAATGGGGTCGGTGTTTACTTCAAGCTCGCAAACTTGATTTAAAGCATTGTTACCACCACCCGCGCAATCAATTATTGTTAAATTGTATTGTCTATATATGTATATGTGGCGAAAGCTGCAAACAGTTAATGTTCGTGACTGCATAGAAATTGTGCAGCCGACATTTCCAGTCAAGTTCAATGTATGTAAGACTGCTAGAGGTGAGAGCCGCATATCTAAATTTGATTTCCATATATATTCAATGCGGTTTGATCCTCGATAGTCAGTTTGCCGTCGTACTCTGATGATGATCATGGAAGGTCGAAACGCGTCAGTGCGTTGCGGCTGGCGGTAGTTTTGTTATGTTGTTCGAAGACTGGTTAAATACAATGGGGTTGGTGTTTACTTCAAGCTCGCAAACTTGATTTAAAGCATTGTTACCACCACCCGCGCAATCAATTATTGTTAAATTGTATTGCCTATATATGTATATGTGGCGAAAGCTGCAAACAGTTAATGTTCGTGACTGCATAGAAATTGTGCAGCCGACATTTCCAGTCAAGTTCAATGTATGCAAGACTGCTAGAGGTGAGAGCCGCATATCTAAATTTGATTTCCATATATATTCAATGCGGTTTGATCCTCGATAGTCAGTTTGCCGTCGTACTCTGATGATGATCATGGAAGGTCGAAACGCGTCAGTGCGTTGCGGCTGGCGGTAGTTTTGTTATGTTGTTCGAAGACTGGATAAAAACAATGTGGTCGGTGTTTACTTCAAGCTCGCAAACTTGATTTAAAGCATTGTTACCACCACCCGCGCAATCAATTATTGTTAAATTGTATTGTCTATATATGTATATGTGGCGAAAGCTGCAAACAGTTAATGTTCGTGACTGCATAGAAATTGTGCAGCCGATATTTCCAGTCAAGTTCAATATATGCAAGACTGCTAGAGGTGAGAGCGGCATATCTAAATTTGATTTCCATATATATTAAATGCGGTTTGATCCTCGATAGTCAGTTTGCCGTCGTACTCTGATGATGATCATAGAAGGTCGAAATGCGTCAGTGCGTTGCGGCTGGCGGTAGTTTTGTTATGTTGTTCGAAGACTGGTTAAATACAATGGGTTGGTGTTTACTTCAAGCTAGCAAACTTGATTTAAAGCATTGTTACCACCACCCGCGCAATCAATTATTGTTAAATCATATTGTCTATATATTTAAATGTGGCGAAAGCTGCAAACAGTTAATGTTCGTGACTGCATAGAAATTGTGCAGCCGACATTTCCAGTCAAGTTCAATGTATGTAAGACTGCTAGAGGTGAGAGCCGCATATCTAAATTTGATTTCCATATATATTAAATGCGGTTTGATCCTCGATAATCAGTTTGCCGTCGTACTCTGATGATGATCATGGAAGGTCGAAACGCGTCAGTGCGTCGCAGCTGGCGGTAGTTTTGTTATGTTGTTCGATGACTGGTTAAATACAATGGGATTGGTGTTTACTTCAAGCACGCAAACTTGATTTAAAGAATTGTTACCACCACCGGCGCAATCAATTATTGTTTAAATTGTATTGCCTATATATGTATATGTGGCGAAAGCTGCAAACAGTTAATGTTCGTGACTGCATAGGAATTGTGCAGCCGACATTTCCAGTCAAGTTCAATGTATGCGAGACTGCTAGAGGTGAGAGCCGCATACCTAAATTTGATTTCCATATATATTCAATGCGGTTTGATCCTCGATAGTCAGTTTGCTCGTCGTACTCTGATGATGATCAAGGAAGGTCGAAACGCGTCAGTGCGTTGCGGCTGGCGGTAATTTTGTTATGTTGTTCGAAGACTGGTTAAATACAATGGGGTTGGTGTTTACTTCAAGCTCGCAAACTTGATTTAAAGCATTGTTACCACCACCCGCGCAATCAATTATTGTTTAATTGTATTGTCTATATATGTATATGTGGCGAAAGCTGCAAACAGTTAATGTTCGTGACTGCATAGAAATTGTGCAGCCGACATTTCCAGTCAAGTTCAATGTATGCAAGACTGCTAGAGGTGAGAGCCGCATATCTAAATTTGATTTCCGTATATATTCAATGCGGTTTGATCCTCGATAATCAGTTTGCCGTCGTACTCTGATGATGATCATGGAAGGTCGAAACGCGTCAGTGCGTTGCAGCTGGCGGTAGTTTTGTTATGTTGTTCGTAGACTGGTTAAATACAATGGGGTTGGTGTTTACTTCAAGCTCGCAAACTTGATTTAAAGCATTGTTACCACCACCCGCGCAATCAATTATTGTTTAATTGTATTGTCTATATATGTATATGTGGCGAAAGCTGCAAACAGTTAATGTTCGTGACTGCATAGAAATTGTGCAGCCGACATTTCCAGTCAAGTTCAATGTATGCAAGACTGCTAGAGGTGAGAGCCGCATATCTAAATTTGATTTCCATATATATTCAATGCGGTTTGATCCTCGATAGTCAGTTTGCCGTCGTACTCTGATGATGATCATGGAAGGTCGAAACGCGTCAGTGCGTTGCGGCTGGCGGTAGTTTTGTTATGTTGTTCGACGACTGGTTAAATACAATGGGATTGGTGTTTACTTCAAGCTCGCAAACTTGATTTAAAACATTGTTACCACCACCCGCGCAATCAATTATTGTTAAATTGTATTGTCTATATATGTATATGTGGCGAAAGCTGCAAATAGTTAATGTTCGTGACTGCATAGAAATTGTGCAGCCGACATTTCCAGTCAAGTTCAATGTATGCAAGACTGCTAGAGGTGAGAGCCGCATATCTAAATTTGATTTCCATATATATTCAATGCGGTTTGATCCTCGATAGTCAGTTTGCCGTCGTACTCTGATGATGATCATGGAAGGTCGAAACGCGTCAGTGCGTTGCAGCTGGCGGTAGTTTTGTTATGTTGTTCCTAGACTGGTTAAATACAATGGGATTGGTGTTTACTTCAAGCTCGCAAACTTGATTTAAAGCATTGTTACCACCACCCGCGCAATCAATTATTGTTTAAGTAATGAAACAAGTGTTCAATTTCATTTAAACGACTTCATTTATATTTATAAACAATATATAGACAATGCAGACTATTCATGGCGATTATCATAAAAACGCGTATAAAGACACATGAATAATTTTTAATTTATTAAACTTATCTGAAAACATGTTAAGACTAAATATTCGAGATTCAAAGAACCGTTTCGTTTAAATGTTAAAATTATATCTCTTAAACACGATCACCATTTAAATATAATAAATAAGTTGATTGTTGATTTAGAAAAGCGCAAATTCTAACTAATTAGGGAAAACTTAAAATAAAATCTGTTATTTTTCTTTATGCAGAATTTTCCTGCTAGTGCTCGCAACAGAGATTTAAAGTCAAGATTAGACATGATGTAAAGTTAAATAAATCAATTGTTAATGTTCAGTTAAATTTATTGTTAAAGGAATAGTGACAAAATGGAAAAATTTTAGGCTGCCGAAGGAAACTAGCAACTGGCGACTCAAAACTAAATACTCGTAGGAGATTGCCCTCGCCAACCTTGGCTGACATGCCATATTAATCATCACCTCTTACTAGGACTGGGCTATTTAGTGTTCCTTGAAGACATTGGACTTGGTGCCTAGTGAAATATACAGTTGATACCGGAGTGGTTGACACGATTGTTCACGGGCAGGCACAACGAGGCTAACTCGACTGGAAGTCTAGGCATAACATGAACCGTCTTTGGGCACCAGGAATGTAAGGAAGACGTATATGTTAACCGTTGACAATAACTTGATTGTAAGCTTTAGAATAAAATAGGCTATAGCAAAAGGTTTTTAGTTGTTTAAATTCACATCGTACTGGATGAAAGACACTTAAATTCCATTGTTGTAAAAAGAGCAGTATAAACGGTGGACGTGATGCCACCAAATCGCCAACCACCACCAATCTCAGTAACCAAAACAACGTCTGCACCGACAAAATAACCCCTGTTAAACAATAATTTATTGCGGATGTGACGGTACCGATGCTTTAAACCAAGTTTGCGAGCTTGAAATAAACACAAATCCCGTTTTATTTAGCCAGTCGTCGGACAACATAGCAAGACTACCGCCAGTCACACGCACTGACGCGTTCCGACCTACCATGATCATCATCAGAGCACGACGGCAAACTGACTGGCGAGAATCAAACCGCATTACATATATATGGAAAGCAAAATTAGATATGGGGCTCTCACCTCTAGTAGACTTGCATGCATTGTACTTGACTGGAACTGTCGGCTGTACAATTTCTATGCAGTCACGAACATTAACTGATTGCAGCTTTCGCCAGACACAAATATATCAAAAATAGAATTAAACAATAATTGATCGTACGGTAAGGTCGAAAAGCGTCAGTGCGTGCGACTGGCGGTAGTTTTGCTATGTTGTTCGACGACTGGTTAAATACAATGGGATTGGTTTTTACTTCAAGCTCACAAACTTGATTTAAAAAACATACCTCCTATGTTCCGAAATATATGCATATAGGTAGAACATACGAAGTATAAAAGGAACATTTGAACGTAGACAAACAGCGGTAATGCGCATAAATATGCAATTAAACATCAATAAATGAAAAACGTAATATACAATGCACACAAGTGCAGATAAGCGCCTAATTGAAGTATATTTCACCCTTCCGTTTACGATTTGATTAATTTATGCACTTCCATTTCGCCCAAGATATCAAAAAGCACTTTTATATAAGTATAAAATGCAACAATAAACAAAACCCAGCTGCTGACTGCTAGAATATTTGGAAAAACAATTTATACATAGTGTGGACTTAAGACAACCGACAATTGTGCACTCTAAGCTCAAATATGAAAGTCCAGATATTGCAGGAAAATATCATAGATAAATCAGAAACACGGAAGAAATTTTACTCTAAACCAATATGTAGTGAGTTAGCTTTCGAATTATGATGCCAAGTAGTACGCCAAGAATATAATTAGAATAAAACAATAACACATTTATTGCAAAAGATTAATACATAACTGTTCTTAAAACAATATCCATAAGTTGTACGTATCAAAATACATTTAAGATATTATGAAAAATCTAAAGTAATGATAAGCGGAATCTTTACACAGTGCGTAACCATGGAACCTATACAAATGGGACGATGAAATCTCAGCACACTCTGGTAAACAAATGATGGTTCTGCTCCGTCCAGGAAGCAACATCGCAATACAGGTACTCTACTTAATTAATCATTACATTTAGTCCCAGTCTTCTAGCCTCCAGAATCTAATCAAAATTCTGTTTCATGCGGCCAGCCACTTTCAATGCCAATAGCTGTACACACATACATCCATCCATCCGTCAATACATACATACAAATACATACATGCATACATACATACATACACACATACATACATGCATACATACATACACACATACAAACATGCATGCATGCATACATACATACATACATACATACATACATACATACATACATACATACATACATACATACATACATACACGCATACATACATACATACATACATACATACATACATACATACATACATACATACATACATACATCTTCAAAAAAGGCAATCGTAATTCGTGCGATAACCATCGTGGTATAAGTTTGACTCCGGTCGTATCAAGGTTATTTGCTTCGATTATCCTACGTCGTCTTAGCGCTTCACGTGAATCACATACAAGAGAAGAACAGGCCGGATTCCGCGCAGGACGAGGTTGTATAGATAATATTTTTACGTTAAGGCAAGTTCTCGAACAGAGACATTTATATCACCGTCCCACAATAGTCGTCTTTCTAGACTTCAAGGGTGCATTTGATTCGGTGGATCGCAATATTTTATTCCATATCTTGTCGAAAAGCGGTGTGCCCACAAAATTTGTTAGTATTATACGAGCTCTCTACACAAATACTTCTGATCGCGTTAAGGTCTACAACGAATTAACGCACAACTTTACAACCAGCAGTGGTGTTCGTCAAGGTTGTCCACGTTCCCCATTTTTGTTTAATTTTGTAATCGGTGCTATTATGAACAGCACTCTCACACACATTCAGGGCGCTGAAGTTGAAGTTCTCTCGGGAGATAAACTAGTCGATCTTGACTATGCGGACGATATTGTACTATTATTCGACAATCAGCATGCTGCCCAGACCACCTTAAATATATTAGCAGACGTTCCGTCTTTCGGTATGAAATTCGCACCCTCTAAATGTAAGATACTTTTACAGGATCATCCACCACTCACTCCAACGTTGCGACTGAAGAATAAAGATCTAGACATAGTCGACAGGTTTACATATTTTGGGAGCTCTATCAATAATATAGGCAATATGTCCGGCGAGGTGAGAATACGGATCGTGAAAGCTAGATTAGCTTTCTCGAACCTTCGTCATTTATGGAGAAACGCGAATATTTCACTTTGCCTTAAAGGTCGTGTTTACAATGCATCTGTAATTACAGCCTTATTATACGCTAGTCAAATTTGGCCTCTTATAGTTGATGATTTGAGACGCTTACAGGCATTCGATCATCGTTGTTTGAGAAGTATAACACATGTTGGTTACCAACAACGAATAACTAACGTTGACATCCGTAGACGTATTTTTGGATCTGACAATAAGTGCTCGTCTTTAGAAAAGCAAATAAGGCTCCATCAACTTCGTTGGCTCGGTCACGTTTTGCGTATGCCCTCATTCCGATTGCCCAATAGAGCTCTGTTCTCTCATCCAGCACCGAATTGGCGTAAGAAACAAGGTGGGCAGATTTTGACATCCAAATTGGGTAGTATAGGACACACTCGTCTGCCGGGATGGGGTCCTCGTGCGAATCACAGTTCTTGGTTAGAAACCCTTAGCGATATGGCATTGAATCGAGCTCAGTGCCGATCTTGTTGCGGATGCCTAGTAGAATCATCTTCGTAACTTTCTTTTCTTAGAAGGGCAAAGTTTGCTGCGAGGTTTGGTTTGTTTATGACGTGATACAGTGAAATCCGCAAGGAAGCTGTATTGCTGATGTCGCCTTGCCCGAATGCTAACTTGGCCATAATGGTGTTGTGGAGAGGTTTAGTTTGCCTCATTTCTGTGAGTTATCCTGATAAATTTACTCATAGTAGCAAGGTATTCCTTCTCTCTCTCTCTCGTAAATCTCAATAATAATTTGTCTAAATTCACTTATATACTTTTTTCACTCCTTATGGTTATATGGCAGTGAAACATTAGTCACTTGATTTTTGTGTGGATGGACATCATGATGATGATGGCATACATACATACATACATACATACATACATACATACATACATACATACATACATACATACATACATACATACATACATACATACATACATACATACATACATACATACATACATACATACATACATACATACATACATACATACATACATACATACATACATACATACATACATACATACATACATACATACATACATACATACATACATACATACATACATACATACATACATACATACATACATACATACATACATACATACATACATACATACATACATACATACATACATACATACATACATGCATACATAAACAAAATACTTAAATAATTACATACACGTGATAACTGATATCGATCAAAACAAAGTGCATGTATTTGCTGGAGTAATAGATGTTCAATAGTTTTAATTTTCAATTTTGGTGAAATTTAGCATATCTTGAAATCTATTGTGTTGGTACCATTTAGTTTGTATCAGGTACTGACACAATAGCCATAGTCTGAGTTCCCCTTACAGGCTTGGAATGTCTATTATATATAGTGAGTTGGCTTTGAAGTCGCATTGTCGAAGACTTCATATGAAGTGAACTCAACTTCTGCTCGAATATACATTCCAATAGGAGATTTTATCGTCCAATTGTCCCACATTCCTCACTTAAATATATAGTAGGCGTAGAGCGTAATACCACATAATACTATTAGATCGCAAGTAAGCTTGAAATGAATGTACACATGAGATTATTCCTCTCGTTCATACTGACTTTGATCTATCCTTGTATAATGTAGAAAAGTCAATTCATCCAGTAGATCGGTTTCATCATTATTGGGAACTCTTCACGCACACTTACGGACATACATCAAAACAGACCTACATAAATAAATCATTATATAAAAACATGCAACCAAACATATGAACCTCCATACACACACATCTATAAATTCATGTGTACGTAAATATTTATGTACATCCACAGATACATAGCCGCATAACTATGCATATGAAACCTTAAATCCATACATATATACATACACAATTACAAACATATATTTATACGTCCATTTTTCCATATGTGCATGCAAACACATTTTTACGTACATGCCTATCCACGTAGAGAAGCATGTATACATAAATACATACAGTGGAATATATATATATATATATATATATATATATATATATATATATATATATATATATATATATATATATATAATCATCGTCATCATCACTGGCAGCAATAAAACAACCTTTAATAACTGATGCCCCACTGATATCCAACCATGAAAATAATAAAATTTGTCAGGAAACAAATGAAAGTAGTTTAAAAAAGAATAACAAAGATAGCAATTTAAAACCACCAAAAAACTGCTAACGGAAAGTGATTTATGCATGGCAGTATCTAGTTCAGATGAAGATATTTACCCAAGTAACAAACAGAAATGAGGCAACCTAGACCTCTAAGCACACCTTTAAGGACAGGAGCGTTCTAGTTCAAGGCAACGACAGCAATACGACTTCCTTGTCCTTTAAATGTATCACTTCATAAAAACGACCGAACCTCGCAGTTAACTCTGCACTACTGGGAAAAAGAAGTTAAGATATTTTTACTAGAAAACTACAATAGTATCGCCAGCGCGCTCATTTGAATGCTATATCGCGCAGAATTTCCAACCAAGAACAATAATGCGCATATGTACGCCAATCTTGCGATGGCTGAGAGAATAAACCTCTACTGAGCAATAGGACTGAAGACATACGTAAAACGTGACCGATTCAGCGCGGTTGATGGAACCTAATTTGTTTCTTTAAATCAAGATTGCGAGCTTGAAGTAAACACCAATCCCATTGTATTTAAACAGTCGTCGAACAACATAAGAAAACTACCTAATTTGTTTGTCTAACGAGGAGCATGTGTTGGCCGCTCCAAATAAACATCGGCAGAATCCAATCTTGCTTGCTCATTGTTGGTAACCTATATGGACCATGCTTTTTAAATAATGGTAGTCGAATTATAAGTGGTCGAAAACCTGTGTCTAATATCACTGAATTTAGAAGACAGTTTCACTAACGTATAACAAACAGTACACATTAGCTTCAAGGTAGAGTGTGATACTCGTTTTTACATCATCATTATCATTATCGTCATTGACAGCAATAGAGCAGCTTAAACGAACATTGGTTGCGCGGGTGGTGATAACAATTATTATAATCAAGGTTGCGGTCTTGATATAAACACCTGACCCATTAATTACTTACATATGACATATGTAAGTAATTAATGGGTCAGGTGTTTATATCAAGACCGCAACCTTGATTATAATAATAGAGCAGCTTTTAACAACTGATCCTTCACTGCCATACAACCATGATAAAAAATATAACAGATAAAACCAAAAAATTTTATTAAAATGAAAAAAATCAAAAACAATAATTTAAAGCAAGCAAACTTACTGTTAACGGAGTGATTTATAAAGGGGAGAATCTAAATCAGAAGGAGATATTTAGCCAGGTAGCACACAAAAGGAGGCAACCTAGACCTCAACACACAACGTTACAGCCAAGTCAACTAGAAAGCAGAACAACAACGTAAATGCAGCTTCCCTGTGGTTTCAGCATAAATGGTGGTGGTTACTGAAGTCTACTCTAGTTTTCGTGATTTTCGTATTTACCTCGTCACTTATATTGCCTGATTTATTGATATTTCTAACAAGATACACAAATGAGTCAACTACGTCCAAGTCCTCGCATTGCAGCCGCAGCGTTGAAGTGAATGATGGGTGATCCAGTAGAAATAACTTATATTTAGAGGATGCGAATTTCCTAACAAAGGACGGAATGACGACTGTTAATCTATTTAAGAATGCAGATGTCTGCATCTTGAACGTACATAATATCGGCATTTATTATAAATATAAAAAATGGGGAAAGCGGACATCTTAGATGGGCACTACTACTAGCATTAAAGTTGTCAGTGGATGGTACACGTGTTGAAGCCTCTATAGTGTCAGGACCAATCATAACCCATCAGTAAACGAGACGTATACGTTGTACAACTATAAATACAGAATATTACACGGAGGTGCTAATCTGCTACACGCGAATTGTATTAGCGGGAGTGAACGTAGTAGTGAAGTTGTCCGATAAAAGCTTTTAGACCCTAATGCGATTATACACACCTACATACATTCACGCATACATTTAATATGCATACATACATACTTACGTACATATATATATATATATATATATATATATATATAAATGCATCTATACATGCATACATACATATATACACAATACATACCTGTATACATGCATACATAGATAAATACATACTCACATACATGTATACATACATACATACATACATACATGAATACAGATAAGCATACAAAGTTATATTCTTACTTAATGATACTTTAGTAGAGATCTGCGTCTCACACTGGTCTTTCGAAAGAGGCTGCGATTATTAACTTAATAAGCAAGGCAAGCGAACAAGCAACTCTTTAATTACACTTTAGTTCAATTTGTATTCAGACGTAGCTTTTTTGTTTGCTATATTAATGACACATTGGTTGTAACTGACAGAAAATGAAGGGTGAAAACAATACTCACGAAGGCCCACCTATAGCCAAATAGGCAATTGGTATAAAACTAAATAGTATGCCCCTTTCAGATTCCGTGGAATATTGAATTGGTTTATGACTCATAACCTAATGCATCAGATTTCAATTTTAAGCCGATGTAATCCGAGCTGCTACTGAGTAGGTTACAGTGAAGAATATGAATTGCAGTTGCTTAGCCAATACCGCATATATATAAAAAGTCAAAATAGATTCGAAATTTTTAATAAGCATGAATGTTCAAGCTTTCTGAAAATTCTAGTTAGTGGCCTTTTTCTCCATATGTGATTGTAGCATGCACATTAATCGCCGGGTGTACGTGGTTAAATATCACCAACATCCAATCGATACGTCAATGAATGTATTGTGTAGTGCCATACTTCACGAGTTATATGCAAATAACGTGTTACTGTTGCGTGCCGACAAGATGAATGGCACCTACGTAGGTATGCATTTAGTTGTGCACATGTGCCCATATCTAACCATCTCATTCTTGTTCTTCCCAGGTGAATAGTTGATTATGCTAATAATTGTATGCAGTGTGCATAACTAAGACTTTAGTGTGTTACTATTTTACCATGTAACACACATTTGTTGTAGTGTGGCCAAAACGTGATTTATACTAGAGTAATCAGGATTTTTTGCATCGTTATGAAAAGGGCAACATAAAATAATACGGAAAACATTTATACAAATAAGAAATAGGCCAATGAATGATTTCTTCGCCTGTGGGCGTATAACTACGGGTTATATTCTGAATTTGAATAATTAATAAGATTGTACTGCTGCTGATAAGATCGAAGAAAAATTTAACAGATTTAGCGTACACATTTATAACATAACTTAACACAACACCCAAACAAATATGCCATAACTAGCCCCTTTTGCAGCATAAAAATCAAATATTTGGTCATCATCGCTGAGCCAAAAATAAGAAAGATTCGAATAACAAAGTAGAGCACAAAAATACAATATCATACAAGATGGGAAACTAAACTTTCCCATTATTACAGTTAGATACAGTTTGTGACGGAGAACTAATATATATATATATATATATCATCATGTCCATATATATATATATTATATATATATATATATATATATATATATAGCTATATATATGTATTAGGTGTTGTGCACCTAGTAACAAATTAGTTAAATTATGACCAGAAGGATAAACCAAAGACAGCATGAACGGAAAGTATAATCTCATGCACATTCGTTTCGTGCTTACTGGCGACTCATCAGTAGGAGCCGGTATTACGCCCTTTAACCACTATATATTTTGGTGAGGAATGTGGTATAATAGGATAGTACAATCTCCAATACGAATGTGTAAACCTGCAGTAGTGAAGCTAACATAATATAGTCTTCGACAATGCGACTTCAACGCTAACTCACCGTAACACACACACACACACACACATATATATATATATATATATATATATATATATATATATATATATATGAATATATATACCGAGTCTGTAAAGGATACCAACATTATGGCTATTGTGTCAGTACCCGAAACCAACATTATAGTACCAAAATGTACATGGTACTAACACTATGGTTTCCGAGTCGGTACATGGTATCAACACAATGGATTTCAATGTATGCTATAATTCACCAAAATTGAGAATTTCAACTATTTCTCAACACATATTGCTCAAGCAAATCCATACACTCTGGCCTTAACCGATATGAGTTATAACATTTCGAGTTAATCATGACATCATTCATTAAATATATAACAGTTAAATACTGCTTGTGGCAGAGAACTAATATATATGCAATTATGTATTAGGTGTTGCGCGCCTAGTAACAAATTAGTTCAATTATGACCAGAAGGATAAACCAAATACAGCATAAACGGAAAGTACAATCTTGTGCCCATTCGTTTCGTTTATTATTCGTTTCCCCATTATTATCTGTTTAACTTGAAATAAATACCATTTATATGGAAGCAATCGCAAAACACAGAAAGACTACCCTCACTTACACTAACTGACGCATTTCGGTCTCATTTTTATCATCGTAACAAAAATGCAAAAAAACAGGGCTGGTTCAATCTACGACTGCGGAAATTCTGACAAGTAATTTATGAGTACTCGAAACCAAAGAGATTTCCGATCAAAACCCGAGCGCGTCCCAAACACCTGCACCGATAAAAAAGCATTGGTCATCTAATTTTGCGACGAGCTGTGAGTTGGTTAATTCTGTGCAGATTACATTCAGATATTTAACATTACGTAGTGATCAAATATCAGTAATCAGGCCAGATCATGCATTAATATTATTATTACGAACCAGAAAAAAACAGCAGTCTAAAATACCGATGCTTAACCGCTGCATAGCCGTGAAAATCATTGTTATATGAAAGGCTGTTAATGAAGACTAGGTGTTTCATTCTCATTGCATTGCATTGTATTAGAATCTCTAACAGCGCTGATGCGCTACATTTATAGCCCAGTGAGACTTTGTCACACAACCGATCACATAAAAGTTAGGTTCCAGTCTTCATTGATGGAAGGTCATGAAGGCAAATCCTCGGAAAGCCAACACTTGTCTTTTGATTATGAAGGCCAAGAAGTACTAGATTCTCATAGAGAATTTTACGCGAGATGCCTAGATTTTCGTTGATGTACGCATTTATGCATAAATGTAAGGAAGAATTGCGGGCCATTACGTGTTTTTACTTTTTAACCTAGAATCAATATAATAATAAAATTTGCTATCTTATCTATCCGGGATTAAGTAAACAAATAGATTTTGAAAGATAATTGCAAATTGAACGAGAGGTTTACGTTGTACGTGCATATTCGTGGTATGTGTTTTTGACACACGGCTTATTTATTTCTGAAATAGCTACAATACTTATTAGGCAAATAAGAACCGATGGATAGGTTATTCTTGGACTTAAAAAAATATGAGAATCAATCCGTACAGTTGGAGGTAAATTATATATACCAGTAAATCGGAGGTGGCCTTGTATGTCGTTTTCTCCATAGGTTTTACTGCAGCTCGTGTAAGCGGTGACGGTTTCTTATTGTCCTGCATGTGTAGTACAACTACATAACAACATTCAACAATAAAATAGATTAGAATTTTGTCGCAACGTAGTCATGAATCTCATAAATATTTGAGCGCTGTACCAGATCGACCGCTTCAAGTGTGGTTTGAAATTGGTTTTGTCAAAACGCTTCTCGTTTGTCTGCTTTGAATGATAAACCAGAAACATGTTTAAGCACCAGCAGTTTAATCCAATGTGTATAAAAGATAAAAATAATCAAACCAACAGTTGGTGGACAGCTGTTCATGAATAGTTACAAGCTCTGCTAATCGTCCTCTATCGCTTGCTTACAAATACCGACTTTAATTTACCATAATTTAACAAAAGTTTTCATTTTAGGGCAGAAGCTATGTCACCCGGAGAAATGACATTGATTGATCAATGCGTGATTTAAAAACACATGTTGTCGGCATAAAACGAAACTAGCACGAGATAGCAAATGAATCGCACCTACTAGACTGGTTTCGTTCTTATATGGCACTCATCGGTATTAGCCAGATTTTCCGCATCCTAGATTTGAACCATGAATTATTAAGTTCAGTCAAGCAACTCATTCGCAAAGCTAAAGAAGCCGTGCATTGAATGAAATTTTAAGTAACGTACCAATTTATATTTTGATCAGCATTTCTTGGTTACAATTCTACCCGCGACAAAAAAACAATCCAGTACACGGACTGAAAATACAACTTTCTGAAATGTGAAGTATAACTGAAAATATATAATGAAATCCTGCCATTATACGTTAACAGAATATCTCTTTCCCAGGTCGAAGGTGTCTGTCTTCTGATGTTAGATCGGAGACGCCTATTTATAGTTTTAGGTAGAAAGCGCCATTCAGTAGGATCCACTTGAATTAAAGACTTACCAAGATATAATTTTTTGAATATAATCAAAGATTACATGCAATGCGTTTCTTCAGTAGCGAAGGTGGTGAACTGAATGACTGAAACAGGTGTTGCCGCGTTTAAATCTCGACCGCAGAAACTCTACCCATCAATGAGCACCTAATAATGACGAGATCAGTATTGTAGATGAATTTTAATTTTCCATCTTACGCAATGTATATCTTATAAAGTAACATATATATATATATATATATATATATATATATATATATATATATATATATATATATATATATCACGACGCCCGTTAGGTACACTTTGTAAAGGCTCTCCTATGGACATTTTATTTATAATTTTTGGAACTATATTTTTAATGTGACAGTTAAGTATATTAATGCTCATAATGCTAAATTAATAATATTTGTTAAATATGTGATTTTTATGTGTTTAAAATGTTAATTTACTTTATATTTCGACTTTTTTGCGGACATATTTAGGATGGGATTTCTGTAGGGCCCTTTGTGAAATCGGCATAAAGTCAATTTGGTCAACGAAAGCGAGAATTATACTCCGGTTTTAACCAGGAAGCATTGCTATTCGCCTCTTCTTTAGTTGGCATACGGAAAGTACACATTTTTACAGAACATGCCAGCAGTCATAAGTAGAAACATCGTAAGCATCGGTATTGTTTTGATAAACTGATAATTGTCTTTTGCACCGGTCATGTTTAGAATAATGCTTCCTATACGCCTGGCTACAGCATCGCGATGGACAGCGTGCGCATTACCTCGGTATCATACCATAGGCTATAAAGAAGTGTGTTGAAATGTCATATTCACAAAGCAAAATAGCTCCTACTGAGCGCATATATGAGTCATTTGTAGTTCAAACAAAAACCAAACACACCTTAAATAAATTGTACAACAACTGTAGAAATAACCATAGTTTCTATAACTAGAACGAGAAAACCGTCTTAGCTGCTAGCGACCTAACACATGGCAAGAATCTACAAAACTACTTATACTACAATGGAAGAATAAAATAAAATGGATTACATTTTTGTTTGGCATAAATTAACTAATAGTCTAAGAAGAACATTGCAAATATATGACAACTTACCATGTAGCATAAGTAACAATCTGCTTTCTCCAATGGATAAATCAATAAAAAGGGCTAAATTAAAAACACAATCCCTTGTTACGGCGATACTAGGCAGTAGCACTACCACGAACGGCAAACGCACGAGCATCAAATGCCTCCAGGGATGTATCCTCGACAAGATTAATTAACGGCAGTCGGTAAATTGTACATAAAAGACCAATTTCAAATGGTGGACAACTCGAGCTATTCGGCATTGATGAGATAGGAGTTTGCATTGGTGAATTAAATCCTGGAGTGCTATGACCAACAGAGTTGGACAAGTTATTATTCTGACCACCAGCTCGCCGACGCAATTGAAAAACAGCACCATCTTCCAGGCCACGACTTAACGCTCTGTCTGCAATAATGGTCCATGTTTGCTGGCCGCCGATTGACATGGTCTTCGGTAGTGGTGGATCGTTCCAAACACCAGTACCACTGAAGGTGAATGACTTTCGAAAACTATCTCCGTCAATCCCTAATAACAAGGACAAAATTAAAAAGTAATAAATGAATATAAATTAATTACGGTTGTAAGATATACAGCGGTGTGCAAATTAGTAAATTGTGGATACAAATAAATGTATCTTTTAGAATTGAATATCTTAAAATCGAATTAAACGTTAATAAGGTACAAATGAATAGGCCAGTTAAATACTGTTTGTTGCGGAGAACTAATATATATTCAAGTATGTATTAGGTATTGCGAACCTAGTTCAGTTGTGACCAGAATGATAAACCAAAGACAGCATGAACAGAAAGTATAATGTCATGCACATTCGTTTCGTGCTTACTGGCGACTAATCAGTAGGAGCCGGTATTAAGCCCTTTAACCACTATATATTTGGGTAAGGAACTATAGCATACATTGATATCCATCATGTTGGTACTATGTACCGACTCGGCAACCATAGTGTTAGTACCATGTACCTTTTCGGTACTACAATATTGGTATCGGTTACTAACACAATAGCCATAGTGTTAGTATCATTTACAGACTCGGTATATATATTATATAGAGTCAGTTAGCCTGGAAGTCGCATTTTCGAGACTTTATATGATGTTAGCTTCACTACTATAGGTTTACACATTTGTCTAGGAGATTGTACCGTCCTATTATTCCACATTCCTCACCAAATATATAGTGGTTAAAGGGCGTAATACCGGCTCCTACTGATGATTCGCCAGTAAGCACGAAACGAAAGTGCATGAGATTATACTTTCCGTTCATGCTGTCTTTGGTTTATCCTTCTGGTCACAACTGAACTAATTTGTGACTAGGTTTGCAACACCTAATACATAAATGAATACGCCTTCTTATTGGTCCATTTTTACCGACGAAAAGAAAGCGGTTAAAGAGTGTAGGGCGGGGCTTGACCAAGTGAATGATATCTCAAATCATAATTCCAGTGACTACATTTCTATGGTTGCAGCCATTCGCCGCAATCGCATCTGAAGCCTGGGAAGCAGGATGCGCAATCGGTTTACTGGGGCAGTGTCTCCAAAAAAACCAATTAGCGTGAATTATTGAGATTCTGCACGGATAAAACCCCGAAAAACGGAAGGATAAGACTGTTGAGCACCTAAACATGAATCGTCGTTAAGTCCTCTTAGTGCTCAACACAAAGTAGGGCATAATTAGTAACATAATTTTAATTATCTGTATGACATTAGCTAATTCAAAAAATAATATGCATACTCGTAAGAGTAGAAATACAATTACCTAGGTTAGATACTTTTTGTGGCGGAGAACTAATATAACTGCAAATTATGTATTGTGTTGGGCACCTAGTAACCAATTTATTCAAATAGAGGCAGAAGGATAAACCAAAGACAGCATGAACAGAAAGTATAATCCCGTTTACAGTTGTTACGCGCTTACTTACGACTCATCAGTAGGAGCCAGTATTACGCCCTTTAGCCACTATATATTTGGGTGAAAAATGTAGGAAAATAGGATGGTACCAACTCCTATACGAATGTGAGGAAGTAGCAATGAAATGAAGATCAATGGCAAGATTTTGACTAGATTTATGTCTTCAGTATAAGATATACACTGCATAAGATAGAAAACTAAATTCATTAAGTAGACCGGTTCCGTCCTTATGAGGAACTCATCAATTACTTGCCAAAATGTGCAGCAACCGAGGCTCATTTGATTCTCAGTCTTACAGTCATACTATTGTGTCATATAACAGCTTATGTATTGGTCAGCCTTTACTTTAGGTGGAGTCCATCTGATATTTCCTTTGATCTAAAGTAACAACTAGCCACACCTACTCTGCCATTATAGAACAGCAATCGTAATGGCCAAACGCCTGTTGAGCCACAAAAAGTTGCTTCAACATCCTGTAGCTGATTTGTTCACATAGCCTGATTTCAGTACAGTAGGCCAATTCACTTATATCATTGACAAAATTAATCAAATCAGGCTAAAGCTACTGCAGTCTAAACGAATAAGACAAAGCAAACACTTAGTGAATCAGGAATCTGAACTACTATACACTAAATTGGTCAAGCAATCAACCATTTCCAGCTGCACTACTACAGCCACCAGGCCACCTGGTGGTGAAGTTTCATGACAGGTTTTGATTATATAGATATTGCCATTGTGACCTAAATAATACAGAAAGTTGCAAAGGAAATTCACCATCCTTATTGGAAACACGTCAAATAAAAACAAGAAGTTGCCGTGTAGAGTGCGGCAGGAGTGACTCACTGACCCTATTTGATCCCCGGTAGTGGGAAATTCTGCCAAGTACTTTACGAGTTCTCGATAAGGAAAACCTTAACCTATGCTGAGTTAATACTGCAAACACACACACACACACGCATATATATATATATATATATATATATATATATAATTTTGGAATGCGAGTCTAAATAAAATTTATAGTACTCCTTCTATGTGCTAAAAGAAGTAATTTTATTAGTTGCAAAATCCTCTTCATCCGTGACTGCATAGAAATTTTGCAGCCGACATTTCCAGTCACGTACAATGTATGCAAGACTACTAGAGGTGAGAGCCGCATATCTAAATTTGATTTCCATATATATTCAATGCGGTTTGATCCTCGATAGTCAGTTTGCCGTCGTACTCTGATGATGATCATGGAAGGTCGAAACGCGTCAGTGCGTTGCAACTGGCGGTAGTTTTGTTATGTTGTTCGACGACTGGTTAAATACAATGGAATTGGTGTTTACTTTAATCCCGTAAGCAAAATTTAATTTTTTATTTTTATTAAGTTTAAGGGTGGATATGTGTCCTTGTGTGTAGGGGTCATTCTTATTGTATTCCAAAGTGATGTATGAGATATTTTTATTCTTTTATTGATGAATTTAGTTTTGACCAGGCTTTCGCTTTGTTGGTTATTGCGTGTACGATTGGTTTTCTTTCTTATTCTATTTTTCGGATTGCATTGTTTATTTATTGAATTTCGTGCTTTGGTAAAACCACAGGAATCTCATAGTGCATTGCTGATCGCCCATCTTGTTGTGAAACTCATTTCACTATTAATATTGATAGCGATGCCGTCTACGTATTAGGCGTAGACGTTCAAATAAGTCAGAAGGATATGCTAAAGTCAGTATGAACAAAAGGTATAACCTCATGTACATATGCGTTTCACGCTTACAGCAGACTCATTAGTAGGAGCTGTTAGTACATTCACTCACTATATATTTTGTCAAGTAATGCGGGACAGTTGGCAGAACAATATCATATACGTATATTTCTTAATGCAGTAATGAAGTGAACTTCATATGAAGTTTTCAACAATGCGACTTTAAACCCAACTCATTGACAATACAATATATCGAGCATGTAAAGAGTATCAGCTCTATGGTCCTCGAAATACCGAGTCTGTATGGAGTACCGACAAAATGGTATTCGATATAGAATAAATTTAGCCAAAATTGAGAATTACAATCAATTTTTCAATTCAATGTCAAAACTTATTAGCCTTACTGCAGCATCATTTGGTAGGTTATGCGAAACACTCTGAAATCACCTGCTTGTTTCATAAGTATTACTTCTCTAGCTTTAAAGTTAAAAAGTCCGTCGTTCTTTACTTTTGCCGCGAAGTCTATAACTACCAGCAACTGTACGCTTTGTAAATCGATGCATCATCTCAATTTGGCTGTCGTAATTTTAGCTCAACGCTAATAAGCAATTATTATGAGGAAAATTGATGGGCCAAACAGATCTATCCAGTCACCATTTGACATTCCATAACAATCTGACTTAATAAAACACTGTCTGAGAGGGTCATATATACATCCCCATTACTAGACCACAGAGAAAATATCAGTAAATGACTGGAACCGCAGAAGATGTAGACAAACAAATTCGTGTTTCGACACTATTATTCCTAATATTAGTCACTTGATCATGCCGCACAGTCCTCTAAAAAACAATAGACACTTAAAATGCAAAATATGTTGGAATAAAGCTAAAAAACAAGATTCAGTGAAGGGATCTAAATAATTTTTATTTAATGGCAAAGGCTCTTCTGAATCCCGACGAAATAAAGACCTAGATAGATGTTTGTGTGCGGGTATCCACGTATATATAATGTTAAAAAAACATGAGACAAGTTTAGTGTCGAGGATAATTTTTTAACTACAAAAGCGAATCTAAAAGCATTAAAAAAAGCACAGCCGATAAAGCGGGGAACCTTGTCGTAACAAACAAACACGTTTTACAAAAATTTCACGAAGAAATAAAACCAAAAAGGAATTGCGTATTGAAGAAATAAATAGTTACAACATGCTACCTGGGAAGCTCAATGGATAAAATAGATTACTACATGAGTTTAATATAGGCTGGCTAATTGTTTGCATGTGCCTGCACCTCTGGATATGTTCCAAGCTTCTTGTTTTCTTAATAATTTTCATGCTATATAAATTGAGTGTTAGCTTTTTCAAGGGTAGCAAAAATTTCAACTAAGTTGAGATCTGGTAATAGTACAATATCGTTTTTTATTTTATGTTACATAAATAATATGTATAATGAAATTATACCTCGATACAAATAGTATTTCTCAATTTTCCTTACTAGTAAATCTGAGATATATTGAATTGAAGATTTATGACCGGATTTTGATTGTATATATATATATATATATATTTCAGTACATAAAGTGGCTATTAGAAACTTTAGCTCGGAAAAATGCCACAAAGGCCCCACACGAAGGGGAGGCTACCCAAAAAAACAAGTTAATATATAAATGAAATTCGTGTGTAGCGTGTGCCAGGTAATGTAGCGGATAGTCTCAGATATCAAAGCAAATGTGAATCGTTTTGGGCTTCGTGCCGAAAAATTCTGGACAGTATCTGACGAGTTCCAAATGAAGACGAATCCACACTACGAGACGAATTGCATTTGCTACTTTATACAATGCTTAGTTTATACGGATATATATATATATATATATATATTCTCATGTATGTGCGGTAGCAAATATATCGGACGTACGAAGAAGCAATTGATAAGCAGAATCCAGCAACATTTTCCACAGAAATTGATTAACAAAGGCTTGGCACCGTCAGGAAAATCAGCTATTTCCGATCATATATTGGCAACGGGGCACCCTGTCAATTCGACCAATTTCACAATTCTACATAGAGCAAAATCAGAAAAGTTATTATTTATTTATGAAGCCCTTTATATAAAACAACAAGCACCTAACCTTAATATTCAAAAGTTTCATAAACATGATATTCGTATCGACTGGCCAAGAATAACAAAATTCAACAACAATCTACTAGTATCCAGCCAAGAACAAACAGGCCCTCGACTAGAATCAAGAAACATACAATCGGATTGGCAACAAACTGAAGTGGAAATAACAGAGGCGCATACGGTGACAGAAGTTTCCAAACAATATGAGCGTTTAACACTGCAATACACACTGGCGCTGTTAACATGTGGAAATTATAAATTTGCGCAAAAAGGTGAAACGACCAACTACACTGGGAAAACTAGAACTCGTACATGTAACAGTGAACAATGCGCACAAATGGTTAATTCTCAAGCCATCAAAACAATAATGTGCCAGATCTCAGACATCACTGCAATACTGCGAGAATGACCTTTACATGCAAACACGCATAAACACTTACCAACTAGCCAAAACAAGAAACAGAAGTAAAAGCAAGTCAGATTTGTTACCACTAGCATAATCAATTGAAAACCAAAAATGTATAAATATGTATGATTGTATAAGAGATGATTAGTATTCACGAAATAAATGGCCTTTATCCACTTTGTTATTAATGTGTTCTTTCTTCCTAATTATAAATATACTGTGTAAAATTAAAAAGGCATGGATATTATAAATATATATATATATATATATATATATATATATATATATATATATATATATATATATATACACATATACAACCATTTATTATCCGAGAAAAATGCACTGAATAATCGCAAGTAAGTTGAATGTGTATAACTAGACCAATTCACTTCGTGAATAAAACCCAGCCGGCAAATCATAATGGACCACTGCGAACTTTACAAAATCTAAATGGATGATCTAAGGATGATTATTCCAAAGGCAATAGCCATAGTTGAAATCCTGGGGAAGCCAATGATTACAATTCAGATGTGAAATAAAGATTCGTGGTAGGAGAAGACAACTCAATTTATTTATTTTTAAATCCAAGTTATTCGACAAGATACCAATGATCTGACAAAAGAAATACACACTTGTCGGAAAATGCTTCCACTTTAAGAGTAGTGTGACGAAAGTTTAGAAAATAAAGCAGATGAACAAATCGAACCCGCGAAATCTGCAACGGACAAAAAATCGAGGATGAGCTAAGCAACCTGAGAAAGATAATGCAAATAAACAATTCACAGGAGAGGATAATGGAGTTCAACGCGAAACCATGCCCGATTGTTGATACACAGGGCGCCAACCAAAATTTTCTTCTTAAAACTAACATTCACAGGTGACAAAATATCCTCGATGTTTCTTTGACAATTAAACTAATTCCAAAGGCCGGTTGCCTTAAGTTGACGATTAATATCACCTTCAACGTACAGAGAATCACGAAGCAGGGTGCAGGAAATGAATTTCCAAATGAAAGTTAACCACTTCAGCAAGCAAAAAACATTACTAAACTGAAACTAATCTTGCGTTTGATCAGAAATATGAATAAATCAACCACACCGACAACAAGCTGAGGTAAAAACAGCTTTACAAACACGATCATTATTATCACAATTAGTTTTCATAACTATAAAACTAGTAAAACAATCAATATTATAATCTAACAAAATTGCGTTTTACTCGCAGGAACACACAGCAAAACACCTCAGACGAAATTAGGTTAATAAAAGCAAAAACAGATAATATACATTAGCATACAATACATACAATAGAAACATAGCTAGTCTCGCCAAATTAGCAAATCATAGATAGAAATGTAACTACACATACATAAGCATACATACAGGTCCACACAATTAACTACAGTTGGAAATAAAAGATAAATAAAATTAGTATCCCCGCAAAAAATCAAGTGAAAGCCCATCCATGTAACATCTTCCTAAACAATTTTGCGTTGAAAGGAATTTTGCAAATAAATTAATCTATTTATCTAAATATTTTATTTTTATTTTTAAAATATTTATTCTAAAATATATGTATATTTAGGATACAATTCAATAGTAATAGTAATTAAATAATCTTTGGGTCAAAAATTAAATAATTAATCTGCAGTCAAGAGCGAACTAAACACCCACAATTTGGCATAACGACAAATATAAGGCAAAATCTAAACTGAAAATAAAATTCACGAAGTATCCTAACGTGCCCAAAATAACGAAATGTGCATATAAGTACTTACAATATTTCTCTGCTTTTAAGCTCTTTAAAAGCAAAGTAAAAAAAATTAGAGAAAATGCAGCGACCTACCAAGGACTCCATCAATGCCTTTTACCGTGTTACTATTGCCAAAAAGCGCCTGTCCTTCGTTTTGTCGTCTCTGTTTAGCAGATTTTCGTCGCAGCCTTTTGACTTGTGCTACGGTGTACGCAGCTAGAGATGCATCCCTGATTGGGGGATTGGCACCAGGCATAAATCGTGCAACGAATGTGAGTGGTGATAGACCATATGCTAAACAAATGGCTAATTGATCAATAATTGAGTCAACAGGATGACGCAACTGCTGACGCGTGACACGTAGATACTTTTGCAGTGGTCTTATCAGTGTTGGAAAAACATTTTGAGCCGCTTCATATGGATTTAGAAATTTATAAACGCTCTGACCCGCCCCATCTAATCCTGGATAGTTGGATTTTTTCGAAGACGTCAACATGCCATTGCCTAATAAAAAAAGAATGAACACAGAATAGTTTATAAAAATACATTTTCATTACTTTTATATATTCTTTTGAAATGCGAGCTTTAATAAAATTCATTGTACCCTTCCTGTGTGCAAAAAGAAAAAGAAATTTTAACAGATACAAGAAACATATCTTTCGCATAATCTCCTCAAATATCTACTAATGAACATATCTTTGTATATAAATTGGAAAGCAAAACAAGATAGAAATATGTGAACATAGAGAGAGTGTGAAAAACGGAAACCAATCAATTGTGTGCGTCGCATTCAGTTCAAGCTCAAGGCCTGTACATGCTTCTTCTGCTTGCGTAAATTCGGCGGTTGAAATTCTCAATTTTGGTGAATTATAGCATACATTGAAATCCATTGTGTTGATACCATATACCGACTCGGAAACCATAGTGTTAGTACCATGTACATTTTGGTACCATAATGTTGGTTTCGGTACCGACACAATAGCAATAATGTTGGTATCCTTTACAAACTCGGTATATATAATATATATACATATATATATATATATATATATATATATATATATTGTGTGGTGTGTGTGTGTGTGTTACGGTAGTTGCGTTGAAGCCGCATCGTCGAAGACTATATTATGTTAGCTTCACTACTGCAGGTTTACACATTCGTATTGGAGATTGTACCGTCCTATTATTCCACATTCTTCTACCAAATATATAGTGGTTAAAGGGCGTAATACCGGCTCCTACTGATGAGTCGCCAGTAAGCACGAAACGAATGTGCATGAGATTATACTTTCCGTTCATGCTGCCTTTGGTTTATCCTTCTGGTCACAACTGAACTAATTTGTTACTAGGTTCGCAAAACCTAATACATAGTTGCATATATATTAGGTCTTCGCAACAAACAGTATTTAACGGCTGCAATTTGTTTATCTATAAGGCTTCGTATGTGGCTAGCTCCCTTTTGTTTTTGCATTTAGTAACTACTTTGAATGCTACATTTGGAGAACATACGTGCGATGTTTCGATGATGTGTTGCGCAATAGCAGGCTTGTATTCACCATTTGATTTAAGCGCCTGTTGAGGGTTTATTTAACTCTATAAATTATGTATAAAATAAAATTAATATACAAAACCAGGAGGGATTATTTTTACGTCACAAATTTCAGTCGCACAATTGACTGTGCACAAATTTATAACACTGTAATTTCTGCTTTATGAAGACGACTACGTCAAATTATTTTGTGCGAAACCGTTACTTTCGTTTATAGCTGTGACTCGAACTACCCACTATGCATATTTAATTGAAGCTTTATGGCAGGATTTTGGATTATATATATGCTACTTATTATTTAAATCATGGTTGCTTTCTTCATCCAATTGTATGTAGTTTGAGTTTTGAACCATACATTATTTTTTTAATGATAATTATTTGCTCGTTGTATGACACCTTCCCAGATATCCTGAGTACATTAAAGATTTGTTTACTATCTATAAAAAAATATTTTTCGTCGTAAATCGAATCTTCAGCCCATCGAAAGGATTGACGCGCCTCACTAACTCTGCACAGTGACAATTTTGCAAATAGAATTTAAAATAATTTAGACGAATAATAATAGTCTAATTTACTACATCATCATCATCACCACCAACAGCAATACATTAGCATTTCATAAGTGGTGCTTCACTGTCACAGAAAAATATTTTTCATAACATGTGAGGTGAAAAGTAGGACGGAGTGGATCTGGCTAAAATGGAAAGCCTTACCTAACCAACAAAATAAAAGGGCTATCTAGATCTCTACACAACACACAAATCGGACCATATTAATTTCAAAGGGGCATCATAAGTTTTATTTTGATGTTCACCGTATTGATACATACAAAAATACCTCTTCGTGCATAAACCTACCAATAAAGGACAAGATATTTTTTAATGAATAACATAAATCTGCAACCGGATCGTCGTTAATCAGGATCTCAGGTCATATCTCGCACAATCTCTAATCAAGTAATACGATAAGCCTTTAGAACCCATCCTGATAGATGAACTGGTCATGTACAACCCAATTTGATCTTGGTTGACTGCATTTGTTTTGGCAAAGTACTAATTTTTACACATTACTCCGATCTGGCGCTGGATGACAGAATAACATTATACTGGACAATCAAATTGCAGGCGCTCGCTAAACATCGTCAAGCCAGCGAAAATGATGGAGATTTATTTGATTGCCTAACAAAACGTAATTATTGATAATTCTTATCGTCTTGATATATTCCTTAAAAGGAATTGACTTTTGCTTAGTGCTGCCATCGTTTAAGTTGATACGAAAATTGACTGTTGCGGGACAATTGATGGCACTCGCAGGTCAGTAAACCCTTTATTCTTTTACATTTACATGTGCACAGCTTGTTATTTAATTGATTGATGGGTTAGCACTCCAGAAACGATTTGGAATAAAGGATTTCCGAATTTTACGGACTTTATTTCCAGTCTCATCTTCATGGTTGACACCCTACTCACAGAGAAAACAATTTGTGAAAACACTCATTTAACACTGATGTATTTATAAATATTTTACTTCCTAAAGTACTTTTCATGTCTGTCCCAATATCTAGCTTTAATAACTATTCTCTTATACTCACATGTATACACGAAACTACCCACCACCCACACAAAATCTAAATTGAAATTTATAGCATAAATATAAGTAAACCGTATGGATTGACATACACGTGTATCCGTGATGTCACGATTTTAAAAAATTTCTTTTCCGGACGCGTAGAAGAATCAACAAAATTACAATTTCATTATATCACACTAAACCCAAATTCCCGTTTTACCTTATGTCATCCTGTTTGCAATAAGCTATAGAGAGAGTGAGGTTAATAAAACTGTTGATATAATATAGTATTACTCCAACGCTTGGACAAGACAGAATATGGGCCTACAATAACGAATGGTATATAATTATCGTCGTTGGTAGGCCGACATATGATGATTTAATTGTTGCTCAATAAAGTGAGTCCTATGTAGGAGAAGTCCTGCTATCTCTTCACGCAATAACGCGAATTTCTGCACTGATTAAAATAGACAATCTGTGCT
The DNA here is from genome assembly GCA_029291075.1 of Eudiplozoon nipponicum. Classification (NCBI taxonomy): domain Eukaryota; kingdom Metazoa; phylum Platyhelminthes; class Monogenea; order Mazocraeidea; family Diplozoidae; genus Eudiplozoon; species Eudiplozoon nipponicum. Next base: position 19,818 of record JAQBSW010005736.1, on the reverse strand, counting down.
ATGAATAATTAACTAAATAATAAACTAATACATAACTATTAATTTCTATAAACACGTTTATTTAAAATAACTATTTTTGTCTACGAAGCATCTAGGCTGATGCATATTGTTTCTCAATCGTCCGCGGTTCATGACATTAGAGTCGAATGGCTGACATGCCTTCGTGGAAACGACGTGACCGAGAAACCTTACCTGCTCTCCGATTTGTATATTATCGGGATAAAAACGAAAGCGCCATCACGTCCAGCCACACAAAAGTCAAGTGACTAATATATATATATATATATATATATATATATATATATATATAATATAACCATAAGGAGTGAAAAAGAGTATATAAGTGAATTTAGACAAATTATTATTGAGATTTACGAGAGAGGGAGAGGGGTAGAGAGAGAGAGGAAAACCTTGCTACTATGAGTAAATTTATCAGGATAACTCACAGAAATGAGGCAAACTAAACCTCTCCACAACACCATTATGGCCAAGTTAGCATTCGGGCAAGGCGACATCAGTAATACAGCTTCCTTGCGGATTTCACTGTATCACGTCATAAACAAACCAAACCTCGCAGCTAACTTTGCCCTACCAAGAAAAGAAAGTTACGAAGATGATTCTACTAGACATCTGCAACAAGATCGCCACTGAGCTCGATTCGATGCCATATCGCTAAGGGTTTCTAACCAAGAACTGTGATGCGCACGAGGACCCCATCCCGGCAGACGAGTGGGTCCTATACTACCCAATTTGGATGTAAGTGACTTTAGTTGTTTCTGCCATGTCAAAATCTGCCCACCTTGTTTCTTACGCCAATTTGGTGCTGGATGAGAGAAGAGAGCTCTACTGGGCAATCGAAATGAGGGCATACGCAAAACGTGACCGAGCCAACGAAGTCGATGGAGTCTTATTCGTTTTTCTAAAGACGAGCACTTATTGTCAGATCAAAAAATACGTCTACGGATGTGAACGTTAGTTATTCGTTGTTGGTAACCAACATGTGCTATACTTCTCAAACAACGATGATCGAATGCCTGTAAGCGTCTCAAATCATCAACTATAAGAGGCCAAATTTGACTAGCGTATAATAAGGCTGTAATTACACATGCATTGTAAACACGACCTTTAAGGCAAAGTGTAATATTCGCGTTTCTCCATAAATGACGAAGGTTCGAGAAAGCTAATCTAGCTTTCACGATCCGTATTCTCACCTCGCCGGACATATTGCCTATATTATTGATAGAGCTCCCAAAATATGTAAACCTGTCGACTATGTCTAGATCTTTATTCTTCAGTCGCAACGTTGGAGTGAGTGGTGGGTGATCCTGTAAAAGTATCTTACATTTAGAGGGTGCGAATTTCATACCGAAAGACGGAACAACGTCTGCTAATATATTTAAGGTGGTCTGGTCAGCATGCTGATTGTCGAATAATAGTACAATATCGTCCGCATAGTCAAGATCGACTAGTTTATCTCCCGGGAGAACTTCAACTTCAGCGCCCTGAATGTGTGTGAGAGTGCTGTTCATAATAGCATCGATTACAAAATTAAACAAAAATGGGGAAAGCGGACAACCTTGACGAACACCACTGCTGGTTGTAAAGTTATGCGTAAATTCGTTGTAGACCTTAACGCGACCAGAAGTATTTGTGTAGAGAGCTCGTATAATATTAACAAATTTAGTGGCACACCGCTTTTCGACAAGATATGGAATAAAACATTGCGATCCACCGAATCAAATGCACCCTTGAAGTCTAGAAAGACGACTATTGTGGGACGGTGATATAAATGTCTCTGTTCGAGAACTTGCCTTAACGTAAAAATATGATCTATACAACCCCGTCCTGCGCGGAATCCGGCCTGTTCTTCTCTTGTATGTGATTCACGTGAAGCGCTAAGACGACGTAGGATAATCGAAGCAAATAACCTTGATACGACCGGAGTCAAACTTATACCACGATGGTTATCGCACGAATTACGATTGCCTTTTTTGAAGATGGGAATGATGGTCGACTCATTCCAGTCGAGTGGTACGGTTTCCTCATTCCATATAGTATGAAAACGTTTGGTCAACGCTCCTGAAATTATATCGCCACCATCCTTAAACAATCCCGGAAGTAAATCATCGGGGCCTGCGGCTTTGCGGCGCTTAAGAGATAGGATTGCATCGCGTACTTCTAACTCGGATGGTTCTTCGGGACTAACATTCCACACTGTTGATGCAGACATGCTTTCGGGAATCGGAACCGACGTGGGTGGCCAAGAAAATTGACCTCGAAAGTGTTCAGCCCACCTGTCAAGACGACTTATTTTATCGGTTATTAATTCGTTGTTACTATCATTTATAGTTTCGCTAACTTTTAACTTTCTCGGACCTGTTGCGCGTATAAGTTGGAACAAACAGCGACTATTACCTGACGCGAAAGCTACTTCCATTTCTTCAGCCTTTCTGTCCCAAAGTTTTCGAGATCGGCTTTTAGACTGCGCTTAAGTTGGCGTCTTATATTGCGACGGGTATTATTATGAGTCGAGCCAGGTGGAATTTGGCGCCTTATTTCGAGTATCTCCATAGATTTTACAGAGAGACAGTGATTATTTCTTCAGAGGCTTGCTATGCCACATACAGTAGTACCTGCATTGTGCATAGTGTAACTTATCTTGGACCAAAGTATATTCGGATTTTCGCTATTCAGACCAGTTAGATTAGCCTTTAGAATATTTTCATAGTTTTGTCGGAAGGACGGCTGTTCGAGTTTGCCTACATCAATTTGGGGTTTATTCTTAATTATTTTCCCTGAAAATTTAAGAGCAAATCTACAACGGATAAGTGCATGGTCCGAGTCGACATGTGTTCCGAAAAGAGCGACAATCCTGGATGCAACCACGCCATCTATAACTAATTGCTACATGATCTATTTGAGTCCACCGTTGTCCGGGTGCTGGAGGACGCCATGTAGCACAACGTCTAACACTACGTCTGAAATTTGTACTACTTAAATATAGTCTATGTTCAGCGCAGCTATCCAAAAGCCGTTCACCATTATCATTGCGAGTCGAGCTTAGAGTGTATCTTCCACCTAAATGAAATTCTGTGTTACTTAAGCGGCCAAACTTGAGCATTCATGTCACCCATAACCAGGACTATATCCGAACTTCGTGCTTTACTTAGTAAGGAGCTTAATTCGGAGTAAAAAGCGTCCTTGCTTTCTTCTGTGCTGCAATCGGTAGGAGCATATGCAGATACAACGAAGAGGCAACGACGATAACGGTTTTTTGCTTTGATTTTAGTAGATGTATTTAAACGTGCCGCACACAATCAACTATTTAAAAGGATCCATTCAATTAAGCAAGCTTCAGCTCGCGCGCTAAGGGCAATACCAACGCCCCATTTACCGACTTGAGAGGACTCTGTGGAACCAGATGTTCGAAGCCAATAACGCTTAGATTGGGATGGTGCAACTAGTTCTGTAATACATGTAGGATCCTGTATTCTGGTTTCAGATACGCAACATATGTCGATTTCTAATTTATCCAACGTACGAGCAAGAGATTCTTGCTGTCCAAGTTGTTTTAATGTCCGCACATTAAATGCGCCTACGCTAAAACCTAACTTAGGTTTAGTGAATGATCGTCTACTAGAACCATTTTAGATATTTGGAAACCTAGTATTGGGCTCAGTGTTATGATCTAAACCAACCATATTTATAGTATCTAAAAGAGTGTTATTGTTAGATTGAGAAGAGGAAGGGGAAGGAAAGGAGGCAGAATCGGAGATAGAGTTGCCTGCAGTAGCCTGTTTTCGCTTATCCACCCTGCACGGCTCAGCAGATAAGGCGACCCTTTTTATACTGCGCGACGGCCGATGCAGTATGTAATTATTGTAAGTTGTACTTGTCATGGTTATATTATATTCCTAGTGATGGTTTTTATTCTGAGTTTTCCTTCTCCTAGATAGTCTGCCAACCAAGGCTGATGAGCACTATCTGCCCAGATGCCAGTGGCCAGAGTTTCCTTCAGCAGCCGAAACTTGCCCTTCACGTCTGGAACGCTTGCTCTCATTCCGTCACTACACATTTAACAAAAGTTACAGTGCAGTTAGACCAAACTCGAGGCTTCACATGAAACGGGATGATGGCTGTCCCTTTATGGCCCGGCAAGGTTCATGCTACCAATCCCGGGTCGACTAGCTTGAGCCCGCCGGTCGTTAAGCCTGAATTTCTATGGCTACGGGCCATAGGAACGTCTTGTGTGGTAGTTTATGCATGCGCACTTCCAATTGTACTGCAGATTCGAAAAAATATAGCAACGAATTCGTACAATTCAGTGCCGGGGAAGTTTGCCGCAAATTTGTCCATAATACGCTGGAAGACGCGTGGAGTGTGTTTCATACTAAAAGGCATATGTGCAAACTGGTAATGCTTTTGTATTATTTACAAAACCAACTTCCACCAATCTTCCTGGTGCATACCCATTTTCTAATATTTTTACATGAGATCAAGCAATGTTAACCAGTTTCCATGTGCAAAACTCGCACATAACTGTATTTAAATAACGAAATTCTGTCACTAGCAGCTACGAACCATTCTTTTACATCACATAGACAATGGGAGCCAGAAAAACATTATTGACGGTTCGAACACCTCAACTTATTTCAAATTTAGCTGCCAGCAACTTCTTGTCTGGAGGTCGGGGGAGTTTTGGTGGCTGATAATTTGCTTGAAACTCCATCCGTAACCGAAATCGTGACACTGTCGGATCCCTTGCATCCGTGCAGTCAGGCGGTTGGAATAATGCCGAATATCTATCCCGAATTTTCACTTACCAGTCGGTGTCATCTGCTCTTGGTCACTTTTCTACATCACACGTGTGACACGTGGTCTTTGCGTCGCCAATGGTGCGCGCAGGTGAATAATATATTTATTGCCGTCAATTCTGTTCACATAAGCGTTTATCACGTTTAAACCTAACTTTGGAGCTGCAGTATCAGCCACTACTTGTTTTCATGGTTATTTATACAAATTTGTTTTTGGTAGTCTTTCACAATCCATCCATTCTGGGTCGTTCATTCGACGCTTGATATAATTGCGAGTCATTTTTGAACAACGTTGGCACAAACCATGAATGTGGCACAATCGAATTATCTACCCGTACATAGCTGCATTCCGATCAGCTGTGGTGATCGGCAAAAGTCACATTAATAAAAATATCACATTTCTTCGCTGACATAGAATGTTGTCGATTTATATTCGTGAATCGGTTGATCAACATCGGAATCAACTGCTCCTACAAATCGATCTACGAACCATTGCGGATATACCGTGGTTTGTTGTATTCGCGGAGGCGACAATTCTCTATCATTTTGCTAAAATTTTCGATTCTAGCTCTGATAGTGATTGGTCTATGCATAAAAAAATTGCCCAGACGTGTATTCGATTTGGAAAACTATGCGGCCGATATGATTAACGTAGAAGAAGCCAGCCTCGCCTGATTACGAGCAGTGTATCTCAAGATCACTTTGGAAAGGATATTCGCCGAAGTGGTCATTCTGAAAATTTAGTTAGAAACGGCAATGCAGATTATTAAGCCGGCGTTTATTGATAACTGCTTGGCAGTGGGACTGCTGCTACTGATGATACATACGCCCAGTGCCAAAGGGTGATAATCGAGTCCTCCCAGATCCGTTAAGTGTTCGGAATGGTGCAGAAGCGTCATCAGCAAAACCCAGGCCTTACTTAGTGGCAATCCAGGCAATGTATCGGTTAATTTGCTTTACAATTTTTCTGCGCCAGTATCCATTTTAATTTGTATTTCTTCTTGTAATGGAGCGAATTGACAGATCTCGTTGAACACAGCCTGTGGTTTGGGCCATAAATGGCGCAACACGTGATGTTTAACCTCGTTATAGACCCGACGCAGCAAAGTTCTAAGCAAATCGCTGCTGACTGATCAATTAACGAACGTGCTGTCCCGCGAACCATTATTTCGTCCAGGATAAACGGCTGAAAGTGTATTGCGTCTTCATACTTGTCAAGCCAAAGGGCCGGACGCTTAATCTTCAACTGGATTACCAAACGTGTTGATCTGCGGTTCTGCATTGCCGATATATGATATTGGATCGCATCTATCAGGCGACAACAAGTGGCCAAAATTATTATGCCTGTTAGACGGCTGTGAGATGCTGATTCCTCAAACTAATGTTCATATTAACAGAACAAGTCCTATGCTAGTTAATTTATGCTACAACTTCACTCAAGAAAGTGAATTTCTGCCGGAATTCATCTAAAAATCCCACATTGACAACTCAGAAGACATTATTATGGAAGTGTATGCTTCTTTATTACAGGAACTTAGAATAACCATCATTCAAAAACGTCCGTTTATTTAGCTAATGCATATAAATCTTGCAGACAATAGTTCGCAACAAATCGTCTACGTTCAAAACATCCATGTTACACTGTTCATTATGCCCATATGCGGTCTGACATAATTATCCTCCTGTTATTCATTATGGCCGAATGTAGTCTAATAAAATTATCCTCATACGCCACAAGGTATAGCTACATATTGTCTAACGTAATTATCGTACACCGTGCTTGTTACATCCGCAATATTATACGCTTACTGTAAGATGCATTTTACTCAAATAAAATGCACCACATTACACCTATTTAACTAATAGGTAAAATATGATGAATATTGAACAAGGTAGTTAACGCAGTTGAGCTGTAATACAACACCTATAAGTACTGTAAGTGTTAATTTACTAATTAACTACTTCTTTAATAAACAAATTTACGTTATATTTTTCTGTGTTGATAAGCAAGACAGTCAGCGCGTTGTTTAAACAATGAAACAATAACTACATAAAATAATTATCGTCCAAGTACCTTCCAAATGGCTCACATTCATCACCCAAACATATAGTAGGTAATGGGCATAATATCGGCTCCTATTGAAGAGTCGCCAGTAAGCACGAAACGAATGTGCATATAAAATTATAATTTCAGTTCATGCTAACTTTGGTTTATCCTTCTGTTTATATTTGAACTAATTTGTTACTAGGTGCGCAACGCCCAATACACAGTTGCATATATATTAGTTCTCCGCCATAAACAGTGTCTAACGGTTATATAGCAAATAAATATTTATTTCTATAAGCCCTCCTTACTTATGATAACTGTTCTATCTAAGGTGCATCTAGGCCGATGAATATAGCTTCTTATTCTATATGCCAATTTTTCGCTCCTCCGTGTTTCATATCTTGTAGAAGCTTGTGGTAGAGTCGTAGATACGTATACCTATGAAGAAAACAATATATGAGCTATGTAGTGGCCGACTACTGCTGAACCACTACGAATAGTCCCATCATCATATAATCAACCAATCCTCTTAGTGCGGACCCATTCCACTCAGCCGATGGAAATGTTAGCCTAGTTCGCCTAGAACGATGGCCAAAGTCCCGATGGGGAAGACAAGATAACAAGCAACGTGTTTTATGAAAGGATTTAGTCTATAATACATGTTTTGTTTTTAAAAAATGTCAAATTAACTCGAAGTAGAAGGGGTTATTAATATCCCATATAGACAATTGTCAAGAAGGATCGGATAATTAGTTGCCCGGCTTCAGTTCAGCATCGACGCGCTTAGGCAACACAGCCTTCTAAAATTCATGGACGTCTGTCATGAACAAATGACTGGTTTCATCCGTCCATGCAATACAACCTATTGCTGTTCATTTTTATCCTACAAAACCAAATTAATTGGTTCATTTTTTATGAAATTGTCGAACGCACTCCTGTTTTATGGTGCGTAATGGCCTCACATACATTGGCCTTGACAGCATTAACTGATGTCGCCTTGATTTCATTCACTAACGTTAAGCAGAATAAATCCTGGCTAAGTCTTATTGCAATGGGCAGTGTCTGTAGAACCAACACATGCTATGCTTCTCAGATAACGATAATCGAATGACAGAAAGCACGTACTTTCTTTAAATCAAACGGCCAAAGTTTCACTGTCGTATAATCACACTGCACATACAGCTGCGCTGTACACACCACCTTTAAGGCGAAGTGAAATGCTTAAGTTATGTCATGAATGACGGAGGCTTGAGCAGGCTATTCACATTTTTTATCTTCTCATATTTATCATGTCACGCGTTTCGCCTTGGTTATTGATACATCAAGGTAAGTGAATATTTCAACTACTTAGAAAACACTTATGAGGCAACAGATCCAAAGCGAGCGCTGAATGATCGCGTCACATTTCGAAGGTGCAAATTTCACACCGAAAAACAGATTTTTGACGCCTAATCTCTTCAAGATATCTCAGACAGAATCTCGGTCCTCTAAAAATGAAACAAATACAACTAAGCAGCCAATAATGACTAAACGGTCACACAGAAGAATCACAATTCAAGCACAGTTCATAACGGGCATTATTATAAATCTTAATAAAAATAGAGAAAGTGTACATTCTTGTCATTTGCCCCTTCTGGTATTACATCTTTACAATAATTCATTATAGATCTCGAGACGACCAGAAGTGTGAGTGTTACGAACTAGTAGAATATTTAAATAGTTAGCAAGCATACTACTCTTCAATAGAATATCCATTTGTACATTACGATTAGCTCATTTCCTGAACATGATTTTGTTGCATGCACAAAATAGGCGACAATTTGTTCTTCCAAAGCACTTGCTAACTTATGTATGCTATTGCATTTAGTAGCTTTCTAAATAATCTGGAGAACAATCGAATGGGTCAAACAGTAAAATATAAATTCAAAAGATAATGGAAAGTATATGATCAGAAAAGAAGGCAATCCACTTGCTAATTCCGTTTAAGGGGATGTCGTTCTCTGCATAAATAGGCATGGAAGCGGCTTTAAAACTCATATTTAACGCGGATAAATTACATGTGTTTTTCAATTTACTGCATTTGTTTTTGCCAGCTATTAAATAGAAACAACTGATAATGCTGATCACGAATATTATTCATCAAAATACATGTGTAAATTGTCGATAAATTACGCAGACATATTGACTAGACAATATTTATTTAAATGAAGTTTGTGTGCTTGATATAAACACCGATCTCATTGTATTTAAAGTCACACAACGTAGCAAATCTACCGTCAGTCTAACAATAATTGTTTGCGCGGGTGGTGGTAACAATTCTTTAAATCAAGTTTGCGAGCTTGAAGTAAACACCAATCCAATAGTATTTAACCAGTCGTCAAACAACATAACAAAACTACCGCCAGCCGCAACGCACTGACGCGTTTTGATCTTCCTTGATCATCATCAGAGTACGACGGCAAACTGACTAGCGAGGATCAAACCGCATTGCATATATATGGAAATCAAATTTAGATATGCGGCTCTCACCTCAAGTAGTCTTACCGTCAGTCATACGTACTGGCACGTTTCTACTTTCGATGATAATCAGCATAGTACGACGGAAAACTAACAAGTGAGGATACAACCGCAATGCGTATATATCTGAAAAGAAATATTATATATATACGGCTCTCACTACTAGTTATCTCATATATGTTGTACTGGACTGCCGAATTTCTATGCAGTCACAACCATTAACATTCTGCAGCATTTACCACATATGTATAGGTAATAAAATTAAACAATCATTGACTGTTACGGTGGTGATAATTATTTAAATCAAGTTTACAAGCCAAATATAAACACCAATTTCATTGTATTTAGCCATTCGCAGAAAAAGCAAAACCACCATCAGTAACACGTACTGACGCGTTTCGATCTTCCACGATCATCAACAGAGCACAACCGCAAACAGACTAGCGAGAATCAAACTGTAAAACTAAGTTCGCAAACTTGATTAAAATTATTACTTTCATCACCCCGCACAATCAATGATAGTTTAATTGTATTACTTAATGCAAGAAGTTAATGTTCATGACTGCATATAAATTGTGCAGCCAAAATTTCCAGTCCAGTACAATATGCGAGATAACTAGAAGTGAGAGCCACATATTTAATTTTGCTCTTCTTATATATGCAGTGCGATTTGATTCTCGCTAGTCAGTATGTCGTCGTACTATACTGATGACCGTGAAAAGTTGAAACGCGTCAGTACATGTGACTGGTTGTAGTGTTGATGTTGTTCGACGACTGATTACGTACAATTGGATCGGTGCTTGTTATTATTACACCACATGCGCAATCAATGAATGTTTAATTGTATTACCTATTGATGAATAGTATGTGGTAAAAGAATATTTCAATCTAAACACGTGGGACAAATCAAATGGTGAATTTAAATTAGCACAAGTGCCAAACATCATCGAAGCATCGCACGTATGTTCGGCAGATATTGCATATATGCTAATTATGATAGAAATTATTTAGTAATATATAAATTAATGTGGATAAACAAATTGAAGCCTGATTAAGGCTAGCAGAAAATTTTGCCTGAAATGGCGATGATGATGTTTGGACATACCATTATTTCATATTCTCTCCATGTTTTTAATATTCTGCTTTGCTTGCTGCCTGAAAACATATAAATAATTACATCTGTAGACAAGTGAGGATAAAATAGGAAATAAATGTTTACTTTTATTTAAATCAAGTTTGCGAGCTTAAAGTAAACACCAATCCAATTGTATTTAACCAGTCGTCGAACAACATAACAAAACTACCGCCAGCCGATCCTCGATAGTCAGTTTGCCGTCGTACTCTGATGATAATCATGGAGGGTCGAAACGCGTCAGTGCGTTAGTTTTGTTATGTTGTTCGAAGACTGGTTAAGTACAATGGGATTGGTGTTTACTTCAAGCTCGCAAACTTGATTTGAAGAATTGTTACCACCACCCGCGCAATCAATCATTGTTAAAATGTTTACTTTACCTAACAAAATTTATTTCTATAATCGAATATAGGAAAGAAACTATGTATTTTATTAAAGATAAAGTTCTAAACGAGTGAAAACTATATTTCGAATCAGATAAGACATCATACATTTCATGACCGAGATAATATTATCACCTTAATATCGATACTATTTATGAAATCGTTGACAGTAAGATCCAACCGTTTGTCAGACTACACATTTTAATTTTTGTTCCGGCACTAATAGATTATAGTTGCTAGTGAGCCTCTCCTTACAGCGCGTATTTTACTAACTTGTGCGCTAGGTGATGCGTACCTGGTAACAAATTAGTTCAAAAAGAAAAAAAAAGAATTTTACCGTCCATTTGTCCCACATTTCTTAACCAAATATGCAAATATATTAGGTCTCCGCAAGTTGTGTTTTACTCCTGTGCGTATTGTGTCAACCCTGAAGATGAGACTGGAAATAACGTCTCGAAATATAGGTGAAAGATCAATGGCGGATCTTGATCCTAAAGCGCTTTCAGACAATCAGCTAATTGAAGGCTTAAAGGAGAAGGGACAAGTGAGAACCCATCAACTGAGGCCAAAAATTACATCATCTGAAAAGATAAAAGGTTCAAGATTTTGCCGACCTATGAGTGCTAACAATTGTCCCGCACAAGAAAAATGCGGTCAAATCCGAAACGAAAAGGACAGCACTGAGAAACAAAATAATACATCTTTTAAAATATATAACGATTATCTTACTTATTTTATTAAGAAAACTAAAATAGAATTTTGAAAGTATAATCTAAAGTAGTTTTCCTACGCATAAAGAAGTAAATGAATATTTTTCACGGAAAGAAATACTAAACCAATCATAGATTGTGTTAGATAGTGTTAATAATACTTGAATCGTTGCAAGTTATAAGAAATTAAAACCATTAAATTTGTAAAGACAAAGTTTCTGAATAAAAAATAATAATGCAGAAATCCCTCCATTTTTAATTTATCGCTATAAAGAAAATAAGTTAAGAAGTTTATGAAAAAGAATCGATAAAAGGTCTGAATGCCAAAGAATGTAAAGGTTAGCGTAAACATAGGTGAAAAGTTCATTTTTGCATACACCACTTTTGATTCAGACTCAACGAATGGCTAAGGTTCGAGCGTGATTTCAATGAGATATGGCGCAATTCATGGCATGTATTCACAAATCGAGTTGTCATACTGATTTAAACCGAAATTCCTTCTTTATAATTGTCAACTGTGTGGTAGATCGTTAAAGAATTGATTACTAAATAAGCATATTGATAAATAAAATTTAAAGTCGACATTAACGGCTGTTTTTATTGCCAGTAAATGCACATGAGCCAATCTGCATAAAATACACAATTTAGCTGCATTCAATGTGCGTATTAAGACCACTTTCCATTTCTACTTTGCTGAGCCAATAACAGAGACTAACTGAAATAAATAAATCAAGCAATCGTTCCAAAGTATCAGTAAGAACAATTGCATTCTTTAATTTTATGACTATTATTAATTTCAAAATTTAATATAATTTACATATTTAAATAGCAGAAGAAATGGTTCAAACAAAAAAATATAAATATATATATATATATATATATATATATATATGTGTGTGTGTGTGTGTGTGTAATATGCTGACTGCTTATTTATATTTAAACCAAATTAATTTCAGTTTTCTTATTAGCTAAGACTTATAATGCAGATTATCGCACCACACAATTAGCCGGATTCCAGCCATGACGAGATTTCATAGATAACATTTTATCTGAAGGCAACATGTATATAGCTATCCCACAATAGCTTTTTCTGATGTACGAGGCATTATTAACTTAGTGGATTGCAATGTTTTATCAAATATTTTATCGAAAAGTATAATAATGACTAAAATGGTAAATATTATACGTGCACACAATAAAAACAATTCTTGGTCTCGTTACAATACAATGAATGATCGCACAACCTCACTAATATCAGTAATGATCAGTGAAGGTTTCCACTTTCCAAGTTTTAGTTTAATTTCGTAATAGATGCCGTTATAAATTATACTTTATTACACGTTCAGGATACACGACGATTTTTGAGGATATTCTCTTGCTGTCTTGGTGACATTGATCAAATAATTTCTCATTGGTGCAAAATTTAAGTGATTTTATATTCTATTCTGTCAGCAATGTTAATTTGGATAATTTTTCTTTGTTACGCCAAAGTGGCATTAAAGCAATTATTTTTTGAATGTTGACTGCGTGCTAGCTTGATATATTCCAATGCCGCGTTTTGCGTACGCGGGTAATAGCTGTGCACTGTCAGTTCCACAAAGATCCGATTTATCACAATTTCCAATTTTGTTTTGTCTTTGATCGGGTTGGATTATAATTCGTTCCAATGGAAATGCGGTTCTATCACATATTTGTCTACTGGCGACGTTTCTGTGCCTACTTTCCAGCACCTTCCTCAGGCCACAAAACACAGTACTTTAATCACAATAGCAGATTTAAGCAAATGTGGTAACCTCGTTCCAAAACAATTCTGTTTGAGAGATGGATCAACATTGGGCCTTAACTCATGTACTGCCAACATTTTGTTGGTTTCTGGGCTCAATGGAAAATTATAAAGAAATAAAGCATCACATACTTCGTAAATAAAAACAGGCTAAGATCGCTAGAATTAACCTGGAGACAGCAACAAGAAGCAAGCCAGCGAATATCGCAGAAATTTTCGTTACATGAGGCAAAAGTAGACTAAAGCGATACCTTTATTATATAATGGCACTTAAAAGAATCCTAACTCTCCGGTTTATGGTGTCATCAACATTTATTTCAACTTCGTATAAGTCTTACAAATCCACGCAGTCAGAGCCACAGTAAATTTAAAATCAAGCATTATAAGTATATACTTAGATCAGGGTTGCAAGTTAGATATAAACACCAATCCCGATATATATATATATATATATATATAAACAGGCAAATCATTCAGTAGACAAAATTCGTCCATTTTAAGAACTCAAGTATTGTCCAGAATATTTCCCCGACCGAGGCTCGAATCAGGGCACATTTGTTCAACAGTCTGTGATTCGATCTACCTCCCCACTCAGCCGCACATCACACAGTCTACAGTTATATTGACTTATTTTTTTATTAACCTTTCATTCGAGTCGAGCTTATACGACATCTCTGAATCTTAATTTCCAGCCACACATCTCAAAATTGTTATCATGGAACAGAAATCACTCAACTTATCGTAGTTGTACTAAATTAAAGATTCATGCAATTAAACTATCATTGATTGCGCGAGTGGTGTTAACATTTATATAAATCAAGTTTGCAAGCTTGAGATTAACATCAGTCCCAATTTATTTAACTACACGCAAAACAACTAAACTATCGTTATATTTTAACCGCCTTTCCTTCGAGTCGAGCCTATGCGACATATATTTCAGCCTAAAGTTCAATCTAGCCATCCCCAATCTGTCATTATAGAACAGACACCACTGAAATTGTGTTAGTTGTACTGAGTTAAAGATTCATGCAATTAAACTGTCACTTATTGTGCGGATGGTGAAAACATTTATTTAAATCGTGTTCAAGATTGAGGTGAACATTAGTCCTAATTTATTTAACTAGACGAAAAACAGCTTAACTATCGTCAGTTGCACATAATGACATGTTTCGACCATCTATATTTGTCAGCAGCCGTATAACAGTCTTATGGTTTCGCGTGTGTATACAGTTTAACTGTAACCTACTATGCCCTGCCTTAAATAGTCATAAATTAATATTCACCATAGATAACTGGAAAAGAAGAAAGAACGAAAGAGAATGTAAGCTAAGAAACTTGCGCAAGATATGGATAATCTGTTGTACTTATTTGAAGACTAATGCACATAGATAAAACAAAAATAAACAGTATGGTCTTCGTCTAACGCACCTGCCAAAAATGGCACAATTATATATACTACCACACACCTTCACTCTAATATACCAGTACACAGGTGGTAATACACTCCTAATCATACATACACGCACATGCTCGAATTGTTACGTATATATTTATAAAAACTGGATAATTGTGTACACATTGTTAGTATTCTGACCCAGAAAAGTGAAGTAGATACCTGTCATATGTTTAAGGGCAAATGGTTACCATTAGTATAATCATCAACGCTGCTAATATACAGAAGTACTATTATACTGCCTAAACGAGTATCAAAAGCAGTCAGAATTAAAAGAAACTATCTTTATTATATGTGTAACACAAAAGAATAATCCCCATTCTTTTACATAAATAATGTATATACATGACGTTCAACATGATCATGACTTTCAAACATTCTCATAATTATCTTAATAATATTATTGTATATATCACATCATTACACGCAAACCTAAAGGATTTATTTCATTTCGAGTCGGTTTGAAGCCACATAAATTTACTGTGTGGTTATCAGTGTGCTTTAGCTGTGCATCGGCAGCATTATCATTCGCGTTAGCGGCTCTACAGGCATCAAACAATAACGATGCTGCAAAGAGTTCTGCCAAAAGCTATCATGAATAGCCGTGACGATTTTCAGGCAAGTTTGGAAAGAAGGCAAATGAAAACAGAAGTTTTGCTGTAATTCGAATAATTCACAATCGACTGCCACTGTTGATCCTAGAGTCGTTCAGAATAGAGACTTGACATCATCAGCTTAAGAATTTTAGGATCTTCAGGTGAAGTTAGCATAAGATAAATATATACGATTATTCCTCTATGCATGCTATGTATGCAATGTAGTGAAACCGATTTACCAATAGACTACCGTCGATGTAGACAATTTTCACTATATACTAAAGCATAGTTCCGTCACCACATAAGGCTTTTGTGTGGTGTACGAGATCTGGTTTCAAATTTGGAATAGACACAATCTGCGATCACTCCACACTAAGCGGACTGTTGATAGAATTGCACCAGCGTTACCATGCGAAACTGTGTTTATATATGTTTGCTCTATCTGACGTTTCTGGGCTAACGTATATTTTTACTGCGTTATGTTTACATGTACAGTTTTTAAAAGTTAAACAACGTTATATTACTCCAGAAAATAAGTTGGTAAGATGGAGCGAAAGCGCTTCTATACGATAATTAGCGTGTTTTTAAAATGAATGTCTTGAAATAAGTTTTTTGTATTTGAGGACTAAATAATTTACAAGCAGTGTTGTTAAACGTGATAGAATTGTAAATCTGAGTTTTAAATAAGCAAAGGAACTTGAATACAGCGTTTCCAAGCTTTGGCCATAACGTGGTTCTTAAACTAGAAAGGCAAACAGTGAAAAGTTTAAGCATTCACTTCATAACCAGCCGCCTGATCTGAAAAATTTCGTTATAAATTTATCGAAACAATTGGCTCTGTTACAAAGTGAGGCTCTTGCCTATGAAAATTTCTTTTGCATTCTTGAAGAAGATCATACTGTAGCTGAAGTAGTGTCTCCATCTTTATTCTATCAGCTATCTGAATTAAAAGAAAAAAATAATGTCAGTCAAAAATGGTTTACGGTGAAACTCGCCGACAATTGCCACCAATATAAAATATGGTTACAATCAATGAAATCTCCTTTGGATAAAGCAAACATGGTAGCTTTATGAGAATTAGCTAAAGACCTTCACTAGACAAAGTGTCTGTCTTGGTCGTTATGATACGCGTTAAGTATGTCTTCAAGGCGAATTTCTTGATAACTCAGTTTCACTCGATGCCACATCGTGCAGGGTTTGCAACCAAGAACTATAATGCGCACGTAGACCACATTCTGAGAGAAGAACGGCTCTTAAACCACCCAACTTAAATGTAATTGATTTAAGTTATTTCTGTCAAGTCGAAATCTTTCCACCTCGTCTACTAGGCCAATCGGGCGCTGGACGAGAGAATAACGCTCTATTGAGCATTCTAGTTGAAGCTATACGCAAAACGTAACCCAGCCAACGCAGCTGATGGAGCCTAATTTGTTTGTCTAATGAGGAGCACTTGTTGGCCAATCTAAAAATACGCCTAAGGATACCATCGTTGGTTATTCGTTGTTGGTAACCAATATGTGCTATGCTTCTCAAACTGTATTCGAGTGCCTTTAAGCATATAAAATCAACTATAATCAGTCGTCTCACTAGCGTATAATAAAATTGAAAGAACAGATGCACTGTACACACGACCACTACGATAGAGTTAAATACTTGAGTTTCTGCACAAATGGCGAAAGCTGGAGAATGTTACTCCAACTTTCGCAATTCTCATTCTCACCTCGTCAGTCATATTTCTTGCGTTACTAATAGAACTTCCAAGATATGTAAACTTATAATTTACGTCAAGATCTTCACCATTCAGCCGCAGAGTTGGAGTGAGCTGCGGGGGATCCGAAAGACAGAACAAAGTCTGTTAATCTATTCAAGATTGCTTTAGCAGAATCTCGAATGTCAAATAATAATGCGATATGATCTGCATAGTCAAGATAGATCTACCGCCCGGGAGAACTTCAAGATCTTGTGGAAGAGTAATGTTCAAAACAGCGTCTATTACAAATTTAGACAAAAATGGAAAAGGTGGATGGCCCTATTATAATCAAGGTTGCGGTCTTGATATAAACACCGGAACCATTAATTACTTACATATGGCCTTGACGAACATCACTGTTGATAGTAAATTTGTGGGAGTTAGTTCGTGGCAGACATTAGCGCAACCAGATTTGGTTGTAGAGAGCGTGTAGAATATTTACAAATTTGGTGGGCATACCACTTTCGACAGTGTATTAAATAGATCGTTGCGAACGACGGAGTCAAATACACCCTTAAAGTCTATAAAGAGGACTATTGTGGGACGGCGATATATATATCATTGTTCAAGAACTTACCTCACGATAAAAAATATTATCTATACAACGTCGTCCTGACCGGAATTTCGCCTATTCTTCTCTAGTATGTGACTCACGAGAAGCGCTAAGAAGGCGCAAGATAATCGAAGCAAATAACCTAAATACGACCAGAGAGAAATTTGCACCACGATGGTTATTACCCGAACTACAATTTCTTTTTTAAAGATAGAAATGATGATCGACTCACTCTAAGCAAGCGGCAATGTCTACTTATTCCATGTCGCACGAAAAAGGTATGTCAACGCTCCAGAAAGCATGCGCTACCATCCTAAAAAAAGCTCGGAAACAAATCTTCGGGTCCAGCATCTTTACGATGTTTAAGAGATAACTTTTGAACTCAATGTTTTGCGGTGTGTAAGCATTCAGGTTATCAATGCCGCGTTTTGCGTACGCGGGTAATAGCTGTACACGGGCAGTTACACAAAGATCCGATTTGTCACTATTTCCAATTTTGTTTTGTCTTTGATCGGGTTGACTCATTTTTACTTCAATTGGAAATGCGGTTCTATCACATCTTTGTTTACTGGCGACGTTTCGGTGCCTATTTTCCAGCACCATCATCAGGCAACACAACACTGATCACAATAGCAGATTTAAGCAAATGTGGTAACCTCGTTCCAAAACCATTCTATTTATATATATTTGACTCAACACTATTTTAATCATAGAATTTGTCTCAGTAACTAAACTCAATATATAACTTTTTATAATTAGCAGACCAATCATTACCTCACCTATACCTCATCTCATCTCGTATGCAGAATATTTTAGGGGAGAGAGACAGTATCGAACCTTTTGTTATTTGTTATAACTGTATTGCTACTATGTCACGGTAATCAAAATTTAAAATGCTAAAACTAAAACCTTGACTAGCATATACTGTATTTTATTTAAAGCCGGGAACTCTAATGTATACAATGGTGTGTGAGGTATTGCGCACATAGCAACAAATTAGTTCAAATATGGAGCAGCAAGTAACGTAGATGGATGGAGAGTGAATGTTATATCGACGCTTAGGTGAACGATTAAAGAGAGAAAGATAGAGATAGCCTGGACAACTAACGTTTTTCAAAAAGCTAATCGTAAGCACATTGCGAAGTTAATCAACTATTGGAACTAATTGCATAAGAATATTTGCTCATATGACTAAAATAATTCATTATATCTATATACATATATATCTAAATATAATATCGTAAAACCTTTATATATATATATATATATAAATAGAGAGAGAGAGAGAAAAAAAGGACCATTGATAATTATTAAATATGAATAATTTCTATTCTTATTATATATTTATTTATTACGTTAGTCACACCTTATATCAATATATAAAATACATGTCAATATGTATAAAAACATATATATGAATATAAGCAACAGTATGAGACCAACATCCCTAATCCTACATATATATATATATATATATATATATATACGTTTGCATATTTCAAATTATTATTTTATTCTTTTTTTTACTGCTTTTTTATTTACCAATTAATCAAATTGTATATTTATTTATTCACACCTTATATAAATATATAAAATACATATAAATATGTATAAAAACATATATATATAAATATAAGCAACAGTGTGAGTCATATATATATATATATATATATTATGTGTATAGAATAAACCTATCAATCTACCCATAGGCCTATCTATATATCCGTCTATCTATCACATTTTGGTTTCCTCTTAAAAGGATACATGGTAGCTATTAACCATGAATATCTTCTCTATGACTAACGTATTATACATTTATTAAGATATTCCTACCTTACATAAATATAGAAAATATAAGCGACAATGTAAGTCAAATGTGTCTTATCTAATGTTCTATCTACTAACCCTTGCTAAATCGGTATACCGTCTTTTGGAACATTTTTATTGAGAAAAATAAGTATATAGGAAATTGATATTGGTACAGATCCTTCGCAACCAGTTTTCTATAAGCGAGGTTTTTTACTTAGGTTCCCACTTAATTCATGTTCCGCGGCCTCACGTTTTCTGACCATAGAAAATG
>JAQBSW010005735.1:0-54875 GCA_029291075.1 Eudiplozoon nipponicum | reverse complement strand
CGACGACTGATTACATACATTAGGAAAAGTGTTTACTTCAAGTTCGTTAACTTGATTTAAAGGATTGTTACAACAACACGCGTAATCACTGATTGTTTTATTTTAACGAAATAATCTTGTTTTAACATGTATTTTCTGTATTCTGTTGAGAAACTCAAAAGAATCAGCAACCGAATAATTACTTGGTAGTTTACGAAATGGTTCCTTTATACGAACTGCAATTTAGCCAATGCATGGAACGGAGATTTGATCATTGATAATATTGGTCTCATAGAACAACGTTTACATTTCTTTTTGGCAATCCGTACATTTAAGTGTAGAGGATCGAACTAGTTTGAGCGTCTGTGTAATGGCCTTTATTTGATATATCACCATAATTGTGAATTTTATATTGTCATTCACCACTTTTTCCATCTTTTCATAAAAGTCTCATTTGACCATTAAATACAAGCTCCTGCCTATATCAGCGCGTAGTATTTTGATGTCTGCATTTCTGCTGATATCATTAAGCGCATTTAAATGTTGCTTTGTCAATGCATGCCGTTCTACGCATTTGGTCGATTTCAAATTTAAAGCCTGGTCAACTAAAGTAACCTTCAACCAATGTATATTTTCAATATTGCAGGGTCTATGTCGGCTGTTGGTTCATATATAAATTAAAATGCGGGCTCAAATTCAACATCGCATTTATTGAAAGGAAAAATTCCCTAATTTTGGCCCTTCGATAGTGCCTCCGATGTTAGCTGATCGATTGGTTTTTTTGATACGTTAAGCACACGTTTATCAATATCGGTCAGTATTAAATCACACACAACCACAGTTTTACTTATTTATATTATTTCTTCAATATTATTGTATTGTCTTTCTTCATAACAGCTGAATAAAAATCAGTAATATTATTCGCGCAATTTGACTAAGTTCACACACCCAATTCTTGCCCGTAACACTGATTCATCTTGCTTTAACTGCTCACATTTTGAATCCGTCAACCTTGTATGCTTACGTAATAGGGAGCTCCGTATTTCCAGTTTTGCTGAGATTTTTAATAGTTCATCTAGGGAATACATTATTATGGAGTGGCATCAGTATATGTGCTAAATACATAAGCTACGTGGACGAAATTTTCCTTGTCCTTACAAACAGGTCTAAATCACGAACATTGCTTCAATGATTCAAAATGAGGCATAAGAATATATCTTTAACGCCAGAGCACGAGAAGAATGATAGTCTGCCTTTCTAAGAATCACTACTAAAGAGAGATTCTAATGATAAATTAAATAGAAAAATTAACGATAAACCAACTTGGTCGCACTGTATTTGCATTACAGCAGTTTTGTGCCGTTTCAATATTAATTATCATCTGTTCGCGGCCGTTTTCCAAGAACTTAAAGGTTAGTAAGTCCAGATTCAAATAGAAAAGAATATTATAAAGCAATAAACGGTTTAATGCCTTATGTCTATCTCATACAATTAGTTGAGTCAATTAGTAAAAAGGGAATTAAAATGAAACAGTCGTATTTTGGAACATATAATAAATCATCTACCCAAACATCCCATTTATGAAAGATGCAGTATCCCGCAAAGCACGAAATAAAGTTAAAGCGACATTATAACACATATTTATTGCAGCTCAATTACAAATGGTATGTAAAGTAACACGCTTGCATTTACCAACAATCAAATAGAATCAACCGTTATTGAGCAAGTTTTCGATCGACCAGACGGCTTATTTCTCGAGTGTGAGAACATTGCAACATAAAAGTCTGTTTTAAATGAAATGATGAAAACAAGTCTGAAATTGCGCAATACATCGTTCTCCAGATGTAGCATTTAAGAAAATTACTGAATTTAATAACAAAAGAAGTTACCCGCATACGACTGTTTACAGAAAACAGACATAAAGGTTATAAGCAGTAGGAAAATTTTGAGTGATCGTGAACTAGTCATTGATGCACACGGCGATTTTCTCACTTACTTCACTCTCTCCATAGTTTATGTTACATTATTGTTTGGCCTTTCTATTTATGTAAAAATGGTCATTTGGAGATACTTGAAGGAATAGGAGAGAAAGAAGCGGTTTAATGTAACAGACTCAAAATTACGATTTGTTTATAGAGAATATATATATATATATATATATATATATATATATGAAATTGCATTTTGTATAGTTGCGAACTTCGTAACCGATTGGTTCAAATATGATCAGAAGGATAAATCAAAGACAGAATGAAAGTATAATCTTGTGCACATTTGTTTCGTCCTTTCTGGCAAGTCATCAGTAGGATCCGGTATTACGCTCTTTATCCACTTTATATTTGGGCGAGAAATGTTGGAAATTAAAACAGTAAAATCTCATGTATGCGATGTGTGCCTGGCACAAGTGACCTAACCATAACGGCTTCTGTGTGACATTAGTTGACTAAATTGTATCTAAGCCATATATATATATACCATATATATATATATATCATATATGTATATATATATATATATATATATATATATATATATATATATATATATTCTGTTACCCCCTTCTATATTGCAAAACAAAAGAAATTTTATGAGAGCGAAACCTTTCGCAATATAAACATACTATCAGGTAATACCTCCATGTATATATGTCATATATATATATGTATATATATATATATGTATATATATATATATACGATTCTGTAAATTGTACCAAAAATATGGCTATTGAGTCCGTATATTTTACCAATATTTTCGTACCGATAATGTACATGGTACATATTTTATGGTTACCGAGTCGGTACGTGGTACCAACACGGTGGATTTCAATTTATGCTAAAGTTCTGAAAATTTGAGTATAACTACTATTTCTGAACACATGTTTATCCTGGCCTTGATCAATATCAGTTATCACATTTCGCGGCATTTTTGACATCATTCTTTTAAATGTTTAAAAGTTGCGCAACAAGTAAATAATTATTTCAAATATGACCAGAAGGATAAACCAAAGCACCATGAACGGAGATTATAATCATCAGTAGGAGCCGGTATTACGCCCTTTCCTACTATTGAAGGTTTACACATTCCTTTAGAAGATTGTACCAACCAGAGTTCCCATATTCCTCACTCAAATATATAATATTTTAAATGTGTAATACCGGTTTCTACTGTTAAGTCGCCAGTAAGTACGAAACGAATGTGCACGAGATTATACTTTCCATTTATGCTATCTTAGGTTTATCCTTCTGATTACAACTGAACTAATTTGTTACTAAGTGGGCATCGCCTAAAACACTATCACATATATATTATTTCTCCACCACACGCAGTATGTACCTGTTATATATTATTTTTTGCATGCTGCCGACCAAAATAAATAAAAATGCTATATATTTCAATTTTATATATATGCACCAATTCCACTATATAATTGCACATTTATCATTATATACCAAGCAATGAGCAATGTAGAAAAGGCATTTAATTCTGGAGACCAATTTGGATCTCAACGAGAATTCTTTAAGTGCTGCACTGAATTTGCCGAATACTGGACATGGATGTTTGATCCTCGTTAGTCATTTTCCTATCGAACTATATTAACAACTTTGGAAGGTTTAAGGGCACCAATACGTGCGAATGGCGGTAGTTTTGAAATTTTGTGTGACACGATGCATACATTTTCATTAATATCCATCTTAAATAAGAAAAAGTTATGGAAATAATTGTTATCACAAGCGTCTAAATCACGGATTATTAAGATTTATACATAAATAGTTGTAGCACTTATATTTCAAAGATGACATATTCGTGACTAAATAGATATTTAGTCATTTATAATTTATGTTACGCACAAGGCATTAAATATATACTCCGCATTTGCAGATGTATATTCTCCATTCGATTTATCACACATCTGAAATTGCGCAATATTATAGAAAATATGCGCAGCTGTTTATCAGATATTGCTTTTAAGATAATTGCCAAATGCAATAACCGAAATGAGTTAGTAATTTATGAAACGCTACGGATAAATGAACACATTTCAGCTTGATTTATGCATCGAAGTAAAGCATGCTATGGAATTGGGACTGAAGTAGAGGGGATGAACGTAAATAATGGGATATTAACCTATTTAGAACATCGACCCCCTCTCCGAGATCATTTTAAAATTTATTTTGTTTTTGTAAATTTGTAGATATTTGAGGATAGAATATGTGAAACGGATGTGAGATTAATTCGAAAAAATACACATTTGATTAATACTGTGAAATTTAAAGTTAGTTATACAGTATGATTTCTTTAAAACAATTTTACGAATACTTTTGATTGACGCCTGACAAATTATTAAAATTGCACTTTACAGCACTCGCAATTCTATGTGTTGGTTATAAAATTTCTTGCCGAGAATTTTTTTTTAATTTGACATCCCAATCAGTTACATTGCATTGACACGAGTAGCTACCTTCATTTTCTGAACTTTCTTAAATGTGACTTCTGTCGAAATACACGTCATTATTTCATTTGCCATGTTATGATGAATTCATTAGATCTTTAAATAGGTTGTTAAGGCATTTTAAATGACAGGATTGTTCACAATTCACAACATTCGGCTTTATTTGAAATGCCGAAGTTTCTAACTGAAACAAAAAATGTTATACTTGTTTCGTAGATCATATTCGATGAATAAGTGTCATTTAGTTTAGATTGTCGATATAAATAAAAATAAGGTGAAAGTGATAATCTCGCGAGCTTGAATGTGGTAGCCATATACAACAAAATAACTGTAATCAAAGCACTAGAATTTTTTCAATGGTTTCTGGTAGATCAAGCATTAGTTGTACAACGAGAGCAAATATCAATTAGATGTTCTAGGGGGAGAATGCATAAACTTGAAAATTCATTCATAAACAAACCAAGAGCTACTAAGTAGGATTGTAATTGTTGCTTCCGATAGAAAATATCCTCATGCTTTACTTGACAAATACGTATTGTTGCGAATGCCACTAAATCTAAAATTGTAAGCATCGTTCCTGGATAACATATTTGTCAATTGGAAATATGTAGGGAACAAATTTAAAAAAAAAATTAACTAGCCCTTTGAGCAAAAAAAATTTAAAAGGTGAAAATGAGACATTGGTGATATATATATATATATATATATATATATATATATATATATATATATATATGTATTTATTTACACATGCACAAATTTATTCATATATCTATACATACCTATAAACTTCTTAAATACATAAAGAAATGCGTGCATACATGTATACAAGAGTAAAAAATATGATTCTAAGATCATTTATGAAACTAAGCTTTTGTACTTGCAGTTCATTTGCCTGATAAAGTTATGAGAGAGCAGATAGGAGGACACGGGTTCGATCACCGGTCAAAATCGACACAAATTTCGTCTAGTTTTTGCCATTTATTCTATCAGTTAATAAATATTTCCAGATTGTGTTCAAATTACGCTTTTCTGGAGACCAAGAAATGCCCAACAAAACGTCTTTAAATTCTGCTGTAGCCACAACAGTTGGATCGCGAAACATTATTGAGTCGAATCCACCGAAAAAGTAGTTCAATTTAAACGAAAATTGGTTGCGCGGGCGATAATAACCGGTTTACTGAATGCATTGCTTTTTCCATACAATACATTGCTTAGTTTATAATGATAAATGTATGAACATAACGGATCAGGTGCTTATATCAAGAACGCAAACTTGATTAAAATTAAATTGCTTTTGATGGTAGTGTTATTGATTAATTAGGCATAATGACAACTTGAGTGTATTTTTTGTTGGTGACTAGTGCTGATGAGCGTTGTTCTGAAATGGAAAATGAATTGTATGAAATCACGATGCCAATATTTGCATACGATTTTGGCAGATTTGCAAATCTTATGTTAATATTATCCTCTACGAAAAGGATAGCCCTTACACAAATGTGTCTAAACTTATTTCGATCGTGAGATCCTATATCATCAGTATATTCTTTAAATCAAGTTTGCGAACTTGAAATAAACACCAATCCCATTGTATTTAAACACATACATCCATACTTACATATATACATACATACATAAATATATAAATGAAACATTTATACATACATACGTATATATATATATATATATAAATATATATATATATATATATATATATATATATATATATATGAAGAAAAAAATATATATATGAAAAAAAATATATATAGGCTGAGTGGATTGCCAATAATCGCTGATACTTGAAGTATCTTGCGACTTATAGTTTCTTTTTACTTTTTTTATTGATGTGAGTCAGACCATGATATTATGAGCAGCATACGCTATTCTCATGGACTTCACTGTTCAGGAATTGTACGACATTTTACTCTATGCGAAAGTCAACCTGACATGAGCTAGAGACGGGATTTAAAGAGAATTAAACCTCTTTTCGTTGCTTGCGTCAAATCATATTGATTTAGGCAACGAAAAATTGGCTTTTTCGCCTGATCGCATGCCATAGTCAAACGTCAAATCTGCATCACTATAAAGATATTTTCAGTTACCTGAATGCATTTATCAGCAGCATTTGAATGCCGGTTATAATTAATTGTTAGATACCTGCGTTGCTAGCTGCCAGATTTCCATTTTGACAGCTTCCTAGACTGTTTTTTTTATTATTGCTGCCGACATCTGATTTGTTCTTCACAAATCAGTTTAATAAACGTGGCATAAAGTACACAATTAAAGTTTTATTGTGTAAGCCTAAGTATCGCATGTAACAACATTACCAATCGTTTATACGCAATTATCCTTCTCTTTACATCATTCTACCAGGCATAGTAATCGTTAAATAACTTAATTAAACCTAGACGTAATAAATACATATAGTAGTCAAAAGTTCAAAATAGGAAAAAATAATTGCTCCGCAAATAATAATTCGAATAGCATGGTGGCTTAAATTTATTACAAATGTTGCTAACTTATGTCTTTGAACTCGAAATAATAAACACACAATTATCCATATATAAAAAAGTGAATTAGTTTAAATGCTTACAAAAAGTTTGTCCACAATAAAGCCTATAAAAGTTTCATGATAACAATTAATCATTAATTCAGATAGCTTAGTATCTATACTATTATGCATTGATTTCACCAGGCAGTTAACTTTTTCTAGCTTGACTACCATATTTATCCTCTTAAATTCATTAAAGAACGATGATGAACATGACTATTAAATAAAGTCATGGGATGAAATTCGTTAAACCTAATAGAACAAACGATGATGGTAGGCTCTTTTTTATACCTGATTCAAAACTAAGTAGGAAGGTAAAATCAGTAGCATCAATATATAGTATACGAAAGCAAAAAAATATTCCCTTAAATAGGCACTAATCTTCCTAAAAAACTTCATCGGGAGTGTATTCAAGGGTCGTGAAGTTATGTCCCTGAATGAAAACCAGTGTTCAATTTACGTAAGATGTGGGCAACATAATAGTTTATAAATTAGGGACATGTTAATGCCTATGACCTTGTTCATCATAAACTGGAAACAGATCAGTTATGTAACTTGGTTTTTCCAAACGTTTTCTTACTTTATCAAAATATTTCGGCTGTCTTTATCGGCAGCCTTCTTCCGTTGGTCCATCTTTTCCTATGTTAAAAAACCAAACTAATGAAGTAACTTGTTGTCTACGTATATCGATTTCTGGTCAAAATATATCAAGAAAATTGAAAGTGTAACCCAGTGAACTGAAATCAGGAGTTAACGCAATGAATGAAAAAGGTGAATAAATTACGATGCCTTATGTGGAGCGCAGTACTTTCGAATGAATAAGAAGTGGATTTCATGATTCATAACTGAAAACTATCTCCAGTGAATTATTAATAATGCTGTATTTGGTTTAACAAGTTGTGCAAAAAATATAATTTTAAATGAAACACTTTTCTTAATTTATGATTTATTGATAGCTGTGATATTTTTATTCTTGTTATCTAATTATATCTATGAACTAATATATCTAACTGAATAAAACACGCATTATTGGCCTTCTATTTTAAAAGTTAACTGACCTAATAACTTTTCCCTAATTCTTATTTGCACATGGAATTTTATATTATTCTTTTACCTGACTATCTATTGCTATATTAACTTAATTATTGCCAGTTTATAGCAAATTTTCCTGGCATGAAATTACAACAAGCGTAGTCCTAATTATTGCTCCTCCCCAATCATTGACACACCCATATGTACGAAATAACTATAAGGGAGAAAAGACTGTTAACTTCACCTATATTTTTTTGGTCGTTTATACGGATTCTCTCAGAATTTTTTATAAGTGTGTCATCCAACCGAGACTTAATTGTCCCTAACTCCGCAGTCAGAGAGTTCATTTTTGCAGACAATACACTTATTAATTTTGTTAATACATCGGAAGCCATTTTATTCAACTCAAAACAAATGCTTTATTTTTAATCAATTATTTATGGGACTTTGCTAATATAAAGCACGTCAATTTCGTAAAAAAACACAAATGCTTGTAATTTTATACTCACCTCTGCGGCTCGAAGGCTGCCTCTACCCTTTATGCTGGTTCATTTATCCTATTTGGAGCACTTCTGCAATTAGAGCTTTCGCGGCCTCACACGTGGCTATTGCTACATCTCCCTCACCCGCTTAGGAGTTGGCATTGGCACCCAAATTAAACGATCAAGTGCAATAGCTCGTGGTCAGTGTAGCATGTTAGCAAAAATTACATTTTGCTCTGTGTCAAACCATTCCACACGATAGGGTCCACCATTGACAACCTGTAGTGCCATTTCGCTCGAATTTCGCGATCGTAGTCGCCGACACTTTGGCGATGGCATGTAGGTCGTTTTGCATGAGCTTGTCGCTATGTGGCGCCCACATATTAAGATAGCTGCTTCTAGCACTCCTGAATAATTGTTATGATGCAGCGCGCATAGAATACTGGGGTACTGTGTACTTGACAGTCTAATATTCCCTCCACAGCCCATGGTTTTAGGGCGAATCCTGTAGATCGCGCCAGTCGCACACACTGACGCGTTTCGACCTTCCATGGTCATCGTCAGAGTATGACGGTAAACTGACTAGCGAGGATCAGACCACTGCATATATATGGAAAGCAAACTAAGATATGCAGTGCTCACCTTGAAATAGTCTCGCATACGTTTTACTTGACGGGAAATGTCAGATACAATTTGTATGCAGTCACGAACCGTAACCGTTTGCAGCATTCGTCACACACACAAACACACATATATATATATATATATATATATATATATATATACAGACAATAAAATTAATAAAATATTAGTTGCTTAATTGGAGGTAACAATTCTTTAAATTTGCGAGGCTTGAAGTAAACACCCGTCCCATTGTATTTAACCAGTTTTATAGTAGTGGGCACCAGTTAGTCCTTGATAGGCTGTACATTCGAATCTAATGGTGTATATTCCTCTGCTAAGACTGAGTTACACAGGAAACACACTTGCCGAGCTACCTTAACTTTCCCTGGATAAAAATTAAATCGCCATTCTACGGTTTTGGACAACATAATTTGCGGCTGAATACGTAATTGGCGTTCTGTAGTGACCCATGTAAAAAAATCGTGAACGTAAGCTGTAGTACGGGGTAAGTCGGACTCAAAATAGTCCATAATTCTTTGGAACACTTTTGGTGAGTTTCTGAGAACAAATTTTACCCGAGTGAATTGGTAATGACCTTGGTGTACGTGCACCGCTAATTCAAACCTGTCATCGGTCCGAACTCTAATTTTTCTAAATCCCTGTTTTGAAGTCAGGCACGAAAAACCATTTGCATTCCGCTTGCTGTAGAAACAGATCACGCATAGCCGGCATTCTATTCGTGTCAGGTTGGAGCGAACCATATCTTTTCGTAACGTAAACTATGAGAGCTCGAAAATCCGATAAGGACGGTTCAAGAACACCTGCCTCTGTCATCTCCTGTGTTCCCCCTGGTCACTGCAGCTAGTTTCTTTTGAGGAGCACCATATACTTTTGGTGGTTCGAAACCATTATTTAATTGTAAGCATTGACAAAAAGCGATCGACTGTTGGCCCTGTACATTCGCTGTAATCAAGGAGTTAGAATATATTGTTTTATTTGTTTTGAAACACTTTCCATCACGCGAGCAGACAACTGGTCTCCTCCTGCACCTCAGGGCTGAATATAGACCTTATGAAAATTGTTATTTTCGTGTATCGAGAGGCATATACGTTTATTTTGACAGAAGTTCAACTCTACTCATTTTCGAATAAATTTATGTCTTAATAGAACTCTTTGTGTATTCGCTACAACAAAAGGCGTAACGTAGATAACACTTATTAATTAATAATTTAGTGTCCCATTCGCTCGCAGCAACCATCGTCGCGTCCGGTGCCTGATACACATTTGCTCTCGTAGATTTTACGTTGTTTAATATCCAATTTTTGATAATACCGATATACTCGGTCCCGTATCTAATTTCATTATTACTGGCTGTCCGTTGAAGAGTTCTAAAAATTTAACTACTATAATAAAAATACATAATAATGGAAAAGATTTCCATCCTTCTATTTTTTTGAAGGCCACCTGATTTTAAGTGTGCTCTGTTGGTTTTCTTCTCTCGATCAACAAATCTGCGAATCCAAAGGTTTCATGCATGATCTCGAATATCGTTAATGGTGAGATGGTGGACACTATTTCTCCTTTGAACTGACAAGTGAACATACTGATTTTGCTGCCTCTTAGGCGGTGTGTTTGTCGCAGCTTGTGTCTTTATATTTTGACATTGCTTTCAAGTTACTAGCTTTAGACGTTCCTCCTGGACTTTCTGATTACGCCGCGAAGAATTCCAAAAAGGTATGTTGCCCCTGTCAGTGGTGTAGAAGTAGCCAATTTGGTGGTCAATATGACCGAAATTTTTAGAGCCTGAGTTCTTCCTTCCAGGCCTCTCTGCACATAAGATGTTGCGCCATATTTGGTAGGATCCAACAGCATAAACATGGTGACCTCATTAGGTTGCAATCTGGGCAAAGACTCAGTTAGCTTTAAGAACCACCGCTTGATGCGTGTCACGGTAGTAATGGGCACCTCACCCGGTAATGGTGTAAGTCTGTACAATTCTGAAAACACATACTGTGGCCCGGCTCGTAATTGATCTAACACTCATCAGGTCTACAGACATTTATAATTTGACTGCAACTGTCCGGTTATCTAAATCCTGGACAGCTACGTGCCAATAGGTGGTTCTAATGAAATCTCTTTTGCTAAAACAGAGGCTTTTAATTTTTTGAATCACAACATTGACTTTGCCACATCTAAGGATGCACCCAAGGGCATTAAATCTGATGACGGTCGGAAAAAACTCGTTGATTCGTAAGAAAACTCAGGCATACGTCATTTTCCCGCCTTTTGGGCGTGGCCGCCATTGATATCTTTACCTATATCGGTTGGTTTGTTTATGTGATTGCCCTCAGAATTCATTATGAGTGTGTCATAAAACCGAGACTTTATTATCCCTAACTCCGCAGTCAAAGTGTTTAGTTTTTCAGACAATACTCTTACTAATTAAACGAAAATTGGTTGTGCGGGTGGTGGTAAGAATTATTATAATCAAGGTTGCGGTCTTGATATAAACACCTGACCCATTAATTACTTACATATGTCAGTATAAACTAAGAATTGTAGTGTAGAAAAGGCAATTCATCCAGTAGACCGGTTTCGTCCTTATTGGGAACTCATCACGTACTGGCCAGAATTTGCCGAGCAAGGGGCTCGAATCTGAGCACTCTTTCGAAGTTTTATAATCCGCTAGAAGATAGTTTATTCAACTCAAGACTAATTATTTATTTTTAATCAGTTATTTATAGGGGTTTGGTCTTATAACGCGCGTCCATTCATTACAGTAGAATACAAATATTTACTGATTTAAATTCACATTTGTGGCTCGAAGGTAGCTTCCGTCATTGCTTTCACGACTTTATATTATTTTTTGTACTTTTGCGAGGATTTCCTTTTTCATTTACTTCACCTCTAGATATGACATTTCGAGCGTTTTCGGCCTCAAAGATAGCTATTGATACACAAGCAAATAGTCTAACGTGTGGTTTTTGTAATTGACAATTAATAAGTTATTTGAACATGCAAGCGCATAATTTTTTTTATCTGAAAACGTCGAATTTATAAACGGAAAAACATGCCCACGCACATTCATTATGAGTTTTATACAATTAAACGACAGGTAACTATATGATTCACTGTAAATTCACTTAGATAAACACACGTACTAATTTAACTTCATTTAATCGAATTTCCCTTAGCTTTACACATACATTCTCTTAATCACACACGTACACACATAGCAAATGTTTGTCTGCGTAAAAGGTCAGTAATAGTTTTGCGATCAACCAATACATATAAACGATATTATTTCAATAAAATTATACTCGTTTTGCTTCTATAATTTGGATATTCATAACGATAACAGTCTCTTTAAAAGACATAAGAAAGTCTATTACAAAATATTCGGAATAAAATTATTGATAGGAAAACAACTCAATTTAATTTTCAAAAGTATATTTTTGGCAATTGTTGTTTAAGAGCACTACTGAACCAATGCTTAAATAGTGTGTTTGGTTTTTAGTTTTGATTGCAAACCTTTAGACAAAAAAATAATATTCTTGCATATTTCAAGCAAAGAATATACAATTTTCTAATTAATTTTAATGAATAATTATAAGTTCCAAAATTCAATGAAATTTTATTAAATCATCATAATAATTTATGCGCGTTTTAAAAATAAATTCATGTTCCCATATATGTGTCCACATAATATTTCAACTTGGATTTGTATATAAATAATTCACGAAAGAACTAAAGTTTAAAATATTTTTTTCAATTTAATAATGACACAATTAACATTCTCTTTTAAATGTTGTATTTTTAAAAATTCTTTACACATTCTCATTTAAATTTCATAAAGTAGCTGAAATATGTAAGGTGAGCTGTTTAGCCTATATTTTAATATTTTGCAAGATACTTTTGTTACATATATTTATCGACGCAGATTCTATATAAGACAAGATGTCCTAATTTTTGTAAAAAAATACATTTTTCTTGTTCTATGTATGGTTTTGTTATTGCCAAATATGGTATAACGATAGCTAGTCTTAGATTGGTATTTTGTGTACTATTTTTAAGACATTCAAGAAATTCACAATTTTATGCATGGAATTTTTTGCAATAGTACATTATTTAAATTGTTGCTCAAATGATGCTACAGATAATTCAAACTAATTAACAAGATAACTTCTTAAATCCATAACTATTGCCAATAGTTTAGATTTTTCAAATTTCATGTGAATAACGTTTAAATATTTTTAATCAAAGGAAATCTCACATGTGCTTTTAAATGTTTTCTATGTGAAATTCCAAAAAAAATTCATATCATTCATAGCTAAACTTTTGATCTTTTAAAACTAGGCGGTTTTAAATAATGCATTCAATTAAGTCATTAGCTACATAAGAATTATTCAAAGATTATTAATTCAAAAGTAATAAATAATCAACATTAAATAGGTTTGCTCTCTTACTCTGATGATGAACATTAAAAGAAGAAAGGCCTCATTATGTGTGACTAACGCTTCTTTTCCTATGTTGATCGACGACTGGATAAATATAATGGGATTCTTTAATTGTATTACCAATACACATGTGATGAAATTTTGCAGCCGACATTTCCAGTCAAGTAAAGTGTATGCGAGACTACTACAGATGAAAGTCGCAAAGCTAAATTTGCTTTCCACTATATGCTTTGTGGTTTGATAATCTCTTGTCAGTTTTCCCTCGTAATTCTCTGGTGCTCATAGAAGGTCGAAATGCGTCAGCTCGTGTGACGGAAGGGAGCGTTGCGACAATGTTCATCGACTGGTTAAATACAATGGGATTGGTGCTTATTTTAATATCGCAAATTTTATTTGAAGATTTTTACGACCACTTGCGCAATAAATAATCTTTTAATGCTATTATCAATTTATATGTCGCGTAAGCTGCAAAATATTAATATTAGTGACTGCATAGAAATTCTGTAGCCGATAATTCCAGTGTTTGAAAGACTACTTGAAGTGAGATTCGCATGTCAAATTTTGGCTTTCCTCTTAAATTAATTTCGGTTTGATCCTCGCTAGTCAGTTTGCTGTCGTACTCTGATGATGATCATGGAAGGTCAAAACGCGGCAGTGCGTTGCGTTTGGCGGTAGTTTTGTTATGTTGTTCACTCTGATCATGTTCATGGAATGCTTTAATTCGTCGGTCCGTGTGACGGAAGGCAGTTTTGTGATGATGTTCATCGACTGGTTGTATACATAGGATTGGTGTTTCCTTCAACCTCGCAAATTTTATTTGAAGAACTATTACCACTACACTCGCAATCACTAGTAGTTTACTTTTATTCCCAATGTATTTGTCGCAATAGATGCAAAAATTTCTAGTCAGGAACAGTGTAAACAAGACTACTATAGGTGAGTGTCGCATGCCTAATTTTTCATCCAAAGTTTATGCTTTGCGGTTTGATACTCTTTAGTCTGTTTTCAGTCGTATTCTCGTGATCATCATGGAAGACCGAAATGCATGAGTAAATGTGACGGAAGGTAGTTTTGCTATGTTGTTTGACTATTGGATTGGTGTTTACTTCAAGCCCGCAAACATTGTTAATGTATTGTTCCCACCACCATAAGTCAACATCGTAAAATTTTAATATTAATATATATATCGCAAAGCTGCAAAAAAAGTGTAATTTACGTGACGCGAAGATGGGGCCGACTCCCTACAGTCAAGTACAGTGTATGCGAGACTTCTATACGTGAGTGTCGCATATCTAATTTTGACATTCAACATATAGGAATTACAGTTTTGATACTCATGGTACTTTGATGATGATTATAGAATTTTAAAACGCATCGGGTGTTCCAATTTATTTGTAATTCTCAATTTGGGTGAACTTTAGCATAAATTATTATCCAACAGGTTGGTATCATGTAGCGACTCGGAAACCATAGTGTTAGTATCCGGTACTCATCGATTTCAAAAAAGGTATCGAGTTACTAACACAATAGCCATAGTGTTAATATCCTTTACAGACTCGGTATATATATTATATAGTGTGAGTTAGCATTGAAGTCGCATTGTCGTAGACTTTATATGATGTTAGCTACACTATTGCAGGTTTACACATTCGTCTAGGAGATTGTACCGTCCTATTATCCCACATTCTTGACCAAAATATATAGTGGTTAAAGGGCGTAATACCGGCTCCTACTGATGAGTCGCCAGTAAGCACGAAACGAATGTGCATGAGATTATACTTTCCGTTCATGCTGCCTTTGGTTTATCCTTCTGGTCACAACTGAACTAATTTGTTACTAGGCTCGCAACACCTAATACATACTTGCATATATATTAGTTCTCCGCAACAAGCAGTATTTAACTGTTATATATTGAATTGAATGATGTCATGCTTACCGCGAAATGTGATAACTGATATCGATCAAGGCCAGAGTGTATGGATTTACTGAAGTAACAGGTGCTCAGAAATTGTTGTAATTCTCAATTTCAGTGAACTATAGCATAAATTGATATCCATCGTGTTGGTACCATATTCCGACTCGGAAACCATAGTAGGTGTGACTGACCGTAGTATATCTATGTCTTTTGATGAATTGTTAAATAGGATAGAATTTTTGTTTACTACAATGTTGAAAACGTGATTTATTTATTTGAACATTTTTATTTGTTCTTTAAAAAAAATATAAGCTAACGAATTTTAGATTTAAGAAAAATTAATTTTTGCTTTAAATGATTTAAGTAAATTTGGCCAATATCCGATTGGTTTAAATTTCCGTAATATATCATTATATTTATCTCAACCAAACTAAATTTGACATAAAATTTAATACGTGCAATTGATGTTTCGTAAAGCTCCATTTCATTAAAAAACAGTGCAAACTGAATTAAATAAAAAAGACTTTCATGCTCGTGCATAGCTATTCAAAACAGCGTATTTTTTAGCTTATTTGTGTAAAGACTGTAAGAAATTACTATATAAAATACTCATTTGAGGTACTTTACTTAAAAGGGCTCGTCATCTTATAATCCATTGTGTTGGTAATATTTACAGGCCCATCATTAATTATAAATAGTGAGTTGGCTTTGCTGAAGACTTCATATGAAGATGACTTCCATAATTCATTTCTGCTAAATTGTAAAAATAAGTGTTTCCTCTAAATTTCCCCCACTTCTTGATCAAATATAAAGTGAATGAAGTGTGTCGTGGCATCTCTATTGATGAGTCGCCGATTAGCAGGAAACGCGTTTGCAAATGAGGATATACTTTGGATTCATAATGATTTGATATAATGTTTTGATCCTATTTGAATAAATATGTGACTTAGTACACAAATTTTATATATTAGCTATCAGCAAGAATGATTATATAAATTATATATATATATATATATATATATATATATATATATATATATATATATATTCTTTTAAAATGCGAGCTTTAATAAAATTCATTGTACCCTTCCTGTGTGCAAAAACAAAAAGAAATTTTATCAGATATAAGAAACTTTTCTTTCGCATTGTCTTCTCAAATATCTACTAATGAACATATCTTTATATATAAATTGGAAAGCAAAACAAGATAGAAATATGTGAACATAGAGAGTGTGAAAAAACGGAAACCAATCAAATTGCGTGTGTCATATCCAGTTCAAGCTCAATGCTTGTACGTGCTTCTTCTGCTTGCATAAATCCGGCTGCAATTTGTTTATCCATAAGGCTTCGTATGTGGCTAGCTCCCTTTTGTTCTTGCATTTAGTAATTACTTTGAATGCTACGTCTGAGAAATACGTGCGATTTTTCGACGATGTGTTGCGCAATAGCAGACGTGTATTCACCATTTGATTTAAACAGGCGTACAATGTTCTCTCATTCGAGTAATTAACCGTCTTGTCGATCGGCCTACGTAAGTTGATCGACAACTTGCGCATGTATATTGGTAAATAATATTTGATATCGACATTAACGGCTGTTTCTCTTTGATTGCTGGTAAAGGCAAGTGTGTTACCCTAAATAACACTCTTAGTTTAGCTGCATTAAATGTGCGTGTTAATGCTGCTTCAACTTTCTTTTGTGCCATTCGGGAAACTGCATCCCCCTTAAATGGGATGTTTAAGTAGACTGTTTTTTTCCTGCCCCATAATACAGCAGTTTTGTGTCATTTCGATCCAAATTGTCAACAGTTCGTGGTTGCTTTTCAAGAATTGACAGGTTGGTTAGTCAAGATTCCAAAGAAAATGATTATAATAAAGCAATTAACGATTTAATGACTAATGGCTATCCCAGACAATTAATTGAATCAATTATTAAAAGGGGAATTAAACAGAAACAGACGTATTATGGGCCAGAAAAGAAAACAGTCTTCCTAAACATCCATTTACGGGGATGCAGTTTCCGAATGGCACAAATGAATTGAAGCAGCATTAACACGCACATTTAATGCAGCCAAACTACGAGTGTTATTTAGGGTAACACACTTGCCTTTACCAGCAATCTAAGAGAAACAGCCGTTAATGTCGATATCAAATATTATTTACCAATATACATGCGCAAGTTGTCGATCAACTTACGTAGGCCGATCGACCAGACGGTTAATTACTCGAATGAGAGAACATTGTAACTTAAACGCCTGTTTTAAATCAAATGGTGAATACACGTCTGCTATTGCGCAACACATCATCGAAACATCGCACGTATGTTCTCCAGACGTAGCATTCAAAGTAATTACTAAATGCAAAAACAAAAGGGAGCTAGCCACATACGAAGCCTTATGGATAAACAAATTGCAGCCGGATTTATGTAAGCAGAAGAAGCACGTACAAGCATTGAGCTTGAACTGGATGTGACGCACGCAATTTGATTGGTTTCCGTTTTTCACACTCTCTCTATTTTCACATATTTCTATCTTGTTTTGCTTTCCAATTTATATATAAAGATATATTCATTAGTAGATATTTGAGGAGATTATGCGAAAGAAATGTTTCTTGTATCTGATAAAATTTCTTTTTGCTTTTGCACTACAGGAATGGTACAATGTAATGAATGTATATATATATATATATATATATATATATATATATATATATATATATATATATATATATATACATAGGGGCGAAAAAACATTTTTTCTCATTACTTCTTGTTAAAGATCAATGCCCAAACATGGAGTTTATACCATCATTAATCATTCTGCGAAGGTTGATCAATCGCTAACTAATTTGTGATATTATATTTCGCAATTTTATTACAGACCACACATAAAACAAATTCGTGCGAAATTTTTATGGTTCGACTGTTCGATTTGCGAACTTAATAATTTGAGAAAAACGGCTCCTTTATACGATTTAATTGCCTTTTGGCTTCGAACATGGAAGATATATTGATAATTCGAGTTGCGCTTACATATTAACAAAGTGTAAACAAAAATGAGTCAATTAGTGACTTTTAAGTGTGGAGCGGAAGGAACGTTTTTATATAAACAGCATTATCAGCCATATATTTAGAATTAGGGTACCAAGAATATTTGGTGGTGTATTCCATAATTGAAACATTAAAAGATAACCATGCGATTTTGCGGTCAAGTATCGATTGCGTATCTGGTGTATTGAATGAACACAGTCATGGTTACGATGTTTGAAGATTTTGCCAGCAATTTTTAAGAAAGTCAGGACAATAATATTGAATCTGGAATTTTAGGTGCTTTAATACCCATTGGCGTTGATGAAATTTCGCTAAACCTATAAAAGCCGAGATCGATAAGTTGACAACGAAAGCACTACCGATGAGCTGA
Organism: Eudiplozoon nipponicum; assembly: GCA_029291075.1. Classification (NCBI taxonomy): domain Eukaryota; kingdom Metazoa; phylum Platyhelminthes; class Monogenea; order Mazocraeidea; family Diplozoidae; genus Eudiplozoon; species Eudiplozoon nipponicum. The sequence goes on along the minus strand of JAQBSW010005735.1, from coordinate 35,964 downwards.
AATAATTTTATTCATCATACAGATAAACGCAATATTGATTTTCAGGTGTTATTTGAAATTTTATTTGTACAAACGGCCGATACAGGACTAGTAGGCCATTCGAGACTCGCATCTGAAATCGTTTAATTTCGCAGTACAGAATTCATTTGGAGTAAAAATTGAAGGCACTTAAAGGTATCATTTGAAACGCAGACAAAGAAATACTTCGCGTCAATAAAGACAAAGGCGTTGTTATAACAGACGAATCAATTTATATACGATGGATGAAATTCAGATTGAGTGATTAAAATAAATGAAAACATTTGGAGCAAAAAATAACAGGCATCAGACTAAACGAACATTGGTTGCGCAGGTGGTGATAACAATTATTATAATCATGGTTGCGGTCTTGATATAAACACCTGACCCATTAATTACTTACATATGTCAGTATAAACTAAGAATTGTATAGTGTAGAAAAGGCAATTCATCCAGTAGACCGGTTTCGTCCTTATTGAGAACTCATCATGAACTGGCCAGAATTTGCCGCGGACAGGACTCGAACCTGGGCACGTCTGCTTCGGAATCTGGTGCTCTAACCACTGAGCCATCCTGCCGCACACTACACTGCACACAATTTTCAGTTATATACTAACTAATGTAACCTGGTTAGTCTATTTTTCCTTTAGGTGGAGCTCATATGGCATCCATTTAGACCCAAAGTTCCAACTAACCATCCACAATCTGTCATTACTGAACAGACTCCACACTACATGGGTAAGTGGTATTGAAATGAACATTTATATAATTAAAAGAACATTGGTTGCGCGGGTGGTGATAATAATTATTATAATCAAGGTTGCGATCTTGATATAAACACCTGACCCATTAATTACTTACATATGTCAGTATAAACTAAGTATTGTATAGTGTAGAAAAGGCAATTCATCCAATAGACCGGTTTCGTCCTTATTGGGATGGCTCAGTGGTTAGAGCACCAGGTTCCGAAGCAGACGTGCTCAGGTTCGAGCCCTGTCCGCGGCAAATTCTGTCCAGTACGTGATGAGTTCCCAATAAGGACGAAACCGGTCTACTGGATGAATTGCCTTTTCTACACTATACAATTCTTCGTTTATACTGTTATATGTAAGGTATCAGATTAACCGATAATGACATTACAAAGAAGCTCAAAACAGTTGGATTATCTACACTAGTAATGTTTAATATACAAAAAACAAAAAAAACATGTTATCCTACGATACCAACAATATCAAAAGTCAATTCTCCATACCATTCATTTCCTAATTGGTTAGACCATATACTGAAACTGCGCAATCTAAAGGGAAATTATTCGGTTAAAGATTTGTTACTTTTATTAATCAGAATTCGAGATATAAATGTTATAAATAATATTATGGTGTATTTTGATGTTATAATCTAAGATACTTTTGACATTATAGTTTAAACAAGAGAGAAAAACAAATAGTCATATACGGGTCTATGTCATTCTTTTCCTTACATTAATTTTCTATGAAAAAACTTGTTCATCTTCGTTTTAAAGAAGATACATGTAAACAGGTTAACGGTGTGGCCATTGAGGAGCCCATAGCTACAGAGTTAATGTAGCCATTTCTACGCCATCCTGATTTCACATCATTAATGCGAGACTTAAGTATCTGTTGACAATATCCACGTTATGTTATTGACATATTCTTGTTCTTAAAAACATGTCAGATTCATAAGCACTGCGTTATGTTTCAGTGAATCCTCCATAAATATCAATTAAAAGTCAGAGCATGAGAAAGACCATTCCCTGCCGTTAATAAATGTACTACCAAAGAAAAAGATTATTTGCAAACTAACAATAAGTATTCGTCGTAATTCAACCGGGTCTGCTCATTTTTTTGCAGTATATTAGTTTCACGAAATTTCAATATAAATTATCAACAATTCCCGGCTGCTTTAAAGGAATTAAATTTGCTTCTAGCTCGCAAACTTGATTTAATGAATTTTTACCACCACCCGCGCAATCATTTACTGTTAAATTGTATTGCCTATATATGTTAATGTGGCGAAAGCTACAATCAATTAATGTTCGTGACTGCATTGAAATTGTGCAGCCGACATTTCCAATCAAGTTCAATGTATGAGAGACTGCTAGAGGTGAGAGCCGCATATACAACTGTGATTTCCATATATATTCACTGCGGTTTGATCCTCGATAGTCAGTTTGCCATCGTACTCTGATGATGATCGTGGAAGTACGAAACGCGTCAGTGCGTTGCGGCTGGCGGTAGTTTTGTTATGTTGTTCGACGACTGGTTAAATACAATGGGATTGGTGTTTACTTCAAGCTCGCAAACATGATTTAAAGAATTGAAAAACTAGTTAGTGTATGTTCAAATTCTGTCCAATTAAAGGAAGCAAAAATATGTAAATTCGTATGGCTAACTGAATCAATTGAATGCGTCAATTGTTTAAAGTAGAAGTCAAAAGAAACAGAAATCTTTAGATAGAGAATAGAAAGCAATTTACTTAAACGCCCCATCAAAAGCAGATGCTGTTTCAAATACAAATTAAGTAGCATTAACTTGAAAATTTATTTTAGCTAAACTGTGATTTCTTTACTGTACCTCTTTCGCCATTACCAGAAATTGAAAAGAAACAGTCGTTAATGTCACTTTTATACATTACTCATCAATGGTCATCCGTAAGTTTTGATCCACCAACACCGGCCGATCTACCAGACGGTCAAAAACAATAAAGTAATATGAAAATTTAAAAGAATGTCAAATCAAATTCTGAATAATAGTCTGCATTTGCACAAAAAATCGTACGAACTTTGCACATATGTTCCACATATTTAGCCGTTAATATACAATCTGCATACCGTAATAAAACTTATGCATGACTTTTGCTCATAGAAAAAACACCTTCGAAAATTATGTCTGAAATGAATGTGATGCATGCAAATGATTGGTTGTTACCTTATTTTACACTAAATTTAATTTTTTTGGTTTCATTCTGTTGTGCCTTTTAATATGTATTTTCATGTTTAGATAATTAATGGGAAACAAAGAAAAAACTGTTCTTTGATTTGATAAAAATTCTTTTTATCTTTGAACATGCGAACGAAAATTTGAATTTTATTGAAGCTCTTATTTCAAAAAGATGCCAAATTAAATTGTCGGCATTGTACAATCTTGCATACTCACAAGTAAAATTTTAAATTCAACGGTAAACCTAATTTATTGATTTATACTCAAACTGAAAAATCTGGATTGTGAAAGCAAACAAATTTTAGAATCGAAAGTTTTTTTTAAAATTAGAGCAACCCAATTAGCAAAAATTTAATTAATCTTCCAATGCTTTAATAAAAATAAAATCAATGTGCATACACTTTGCTTCGAAACTTTTCTTTAAATTAAATTTTTCGTAAGGCTATTTACCTGAAATATAACTCTTAATGCGATAAAATTGTCTGAAATTTTTACATTAAACAGAAGTCATGTAATATTTTTTTATTCTGTGGCTTACGGTTATAAAAGAAAAAAATACTGGTTCTAATTAACTTTCAAAATAATGTGTAAATCACAATTTGCTCCCATCCAGTAATAATTTTAAACAATTAATTTTCTGCGTCTGTAAAAATAAATTTAGTCGATAACTAAACTTTTTTCAACAATAACGGATCATTAACTAATATAATGATGGCGTGACACGATACCAAAACTCCGAAAAGTAATATCGGGTTTTAGCCATAAATTGTGCCTTAACAGTTTCGATTTTATAGACCATTAGAATTGGCTATCATAAAACGTACGCTGAATTTTAAATATATCTTTTTTTTGAAATGCGAGCTTTAATAAAATTCATTGTACCCTTCCTGTGTGAAAAAAACAAAAAGAAATTTTATCAGATACAAGAAATATTTCTTTCGCATAATCTCCTCAAATATCTACGAATGAACATATCTTTATATATAAATTGGTCGGAAATTGTCTGATTAGTATCGGGGATATTGTGCTGGGTGCTGGTGGAGTATAACAGATTCAAAATAACTCTTTTTGATGTATAAAACTGAAATTTATTAAATAGTAAACTTAGATTCCAGTAAATTATAGGAACAGGCAGGTTGCTGTGTTTCTAGTAAAGACCGATTGAGCGCCGATCGTATGCAGTCTTCCTGTTTGCGGTCAAGGCCAACCGCACTATAACTATGATTGTGGCCGCAAATATCAACTAGATGCGATTTACGTACCTAAGGTAAATTCTCAAAGTCAAATAGATGGTAGAACTTCAGTCAGGACTTTTCTTAAATGAAAAATTAAGCCAATATAACGCATACATAAATTTAAAGCTATCTGCAAATTACGAGTTCCATTTTTTAAGTATAAACTTGCGTTCACTCTTCGAAGCATTATGTTGATTGGAATTTGATATTGTAACAAACAGCGTATCTGGGAGCATTATAGATTAATTAGAGCGGGCGAATATGTGAACTGTTCTGAAAAGTCGATTGAGTCAAAATCTTGAAATTATATCATAAATGCTACGTTGGATGTTATATTCAATGGCTTAACATTTATTATAGCATTAGTAAACAGTAGAAACCGTTTTAAATGGGACACGTGATATTTCCTTATTTTTGATTATTAGGTTAATTCCACAAATCAAGTTTTTTCTGGTTTTTTAAATATGCACAAAAAATATTTTATGCTTCATTCCTATCAAAATTATCTCCTATTTTTTCTAGCCAATTAAAGCCCATTTTTGTTATTTGACAGGCTTGTGATTATTCTTATGGGAAATCATGATATTTGAATGGTAAATTCATTTTAATATTTTTCTACTCCTTTAATTGGTCTTTTTCTGATATCCTTGATTTATAACTTATAATAGTTCAATAATTTATTTTTATTTCCTTTATTATTTAATCTCATTGCTGTTATTATCTTTGGCATGTTACTTGATTTTTTTCTTTGTTCGATTTCACTTTGATTGTAGGAATCTGATTTTTAATAAGACTTTGTAAATAGATATATTTAAATAAAAAATTATTTACACCTCACTCGGTGAAGATTATCTTCATTTTCCGTTTATTGTTTTGTAGAATCGCAAAAATGATTGCTTTTTGAAATATAGCTCAACTTATATCAGTTCTGCTCGCAATTTGTACGCTATATTTTTCCTGTTAACCGCTAAATTTAACTAGCTTGTGGGTTCCTTTACATCAGTCACATGTAACCAATATATTTAAACAGTTTTTAAACATTTGTACTTACATTGACTAGTAAAAAATGTATTTTTGCTAATGTTTATATGTAATGTAGCTTCTCATTGTACCTCACATATATCATGTACGTATAGAGGCGATATTTTTACACAATTTTACATACATTTTCTAATAATGACGAGACTGCCTTGGCATGGATAGGCATGAAATGAAATATAAATAAATAGGTGATTACTTTTCCGTTTTTTATTCAATGTGTGTTTGTTTTAAGATTATTTTGTTTTATAATTACAATTAGCGCGGTTCTCGAGAAGGTATCGGGCTTAATTAGTTAAAATTCCACAAACATTTTATAAGGAACTTTTATTGCGTATATTAAATATAAGTGCAATTAAATATTTTGCATTGTACACCTAGTTAAAGCATAGATCAAATAAAAACACAGCGATTTTACGAAGTCAGCATAATACAAAGGAGAGTCGCTATGTACGCAGTTATACTTTTATTACATAATCTCTTTTGTTGTATATTACACATCCGAGAGTTCAATAGGTTTTTCCGTTTTAAATAAATATTTCACGTTGAGTGTACCTGCTTTCGAGTAAATTAATACTTCAAATCAAATTTTATATTCTAATTAAAATTATAAATATATTCATATAGTAATGTTAAAATGCTTACAGGAACTTAAGTTTCGTTGAACAAGATTACCTCGTCGAGAGAGCAATCGCCACATTTTATTTAAATACGAATAAGTTAAGCGTATTTGTCAAAGCTTGTTTCACCTTTAACAGATGTTCCATCATTCTATAGCCAACATCTTCTCGCAGTCTATCTTGCATACTACAAACTCACCAATCCTCTCTATCTAATCCGCCTAGAACAATTGCTCCCGTCTCCATTAAAAAGAATTGAAAAATGGATCTAGCTTCGATAATAGAATTTAGAGACTAATACAAAAATTACTTTTAATAAACCACAAATCAGATCAAAGTAAAATAAATAGTGATGTCTTCATTATCGGGACTGAGCAGTTATTGCTGCCTGATTGGTCAGACTGGAGTGGTCCTGCAGTATAGAGCGAAGAGAATGAGAAGAGTTCGGCTACAGGAGAATGGAGCAACTTCTTGTCATAACGAAGAGAAGAAAATCAAGATATTAATAATGAAAGTCCTAACGTTATTTCGTGACATGTGAACATGAAGTGCAGAAGTCTGTGTGGCATAGGTGCAATGTTGTATAATTGAAGGCAGGCATACAATTACCTAACATGCAACTATGTATTAGGTGTTGCGAACCTAGTAACAAATTAGTTTAGTTGTGACCAGAAGGATAAACCAAAGGCAGCATGAACGGAAAGTATAATCTCATGCACATTCGTTTCGTGCTTACTGGCGACTCTTCAGTAGGAATCGGTATTAAGTCCTTTAACCACAATACATTTGGGTGAGGAATGTGAAATAATAGGACGGTATAATCTTCTAGACGAATGTGTAAACCTGCAGTAGAGAAGCTAACATCATATAAAGTCTCGACAATGCGACTTCCACGCTAACTCTCTCTCTCTCTTTCAATATATATACTGAGTCTGTTAAGAATATTAATACTATGGCTATTGTGTCAGTAATCGATACCATCATTATATTACCGAAAAGGCACATGGTACTAACACTATGGTTGTCAAGTCGGTACATGATACCAGCATGATAGATATCAATGTATGCCATAGTTCACCGAAATTGAGAATTGCAACTATTATACTTTCCTTTCGTTCTGTCTTTGGTTTATCTCTCTGGTCACAACTGAACTAATTAGTTACTAGGTTAGCAACACCTAATACATACTTGAATATATATTATTTAGTTTTGTTATGTTCTTCGACGACTGGTTAAATGCAATGGGATTTGTGTTTACTTCAAGTTCTCAAACTTGATTTAAATAATTGTTACCACCACCCGCGCAATCAATTATTTCTTTAATTGCATATAAATTAGTTTTCTGCAACAAATATTATTTAACAATTAACTGACATCATTGAATCTTGCCATACAGAAGAAAATAACCATTATGCTGCTGTTAGTTCATCGGATGATGTTTTAAGAAACAGTTTTTTACTTCTATCCCTAAATCGTATTGATAAATATGTCACCGGGTGTTTTAGTTTTCATAAGGATTGAGACAATCGTTCGATCCGGTCAAGATAAACGGAAATATGCCTGCAGTATAGAATATGAACTATAAGGATGAGTAGGCTGTAAAAGGATGGAGCGATTTGTGGTGTTTCAAAAGTCGTTGACCACTAATTCGATGTAGAAGACAGAAAAACTTTTGTTTCTGATTAATCAAAAACATAAGTTTTCAAAAATTATGACACTCATCTTTCATAAATTTCACCAATAAATAGCTCAAGTGGTTATTAATAAAAACAATCAGAACCCAGTACCGGATATTTGACAATATGGACAACCAGAGTTATGCGTCTGAACCTCGTATCAGTACGTTTCATCTTTATCGGCTTGTAGTTTTCCAAATTGCCGTTAATCGCCTGGATAGGAATAATACTGGCAAAGTAAATAAAAAACTGAAACTTTGTTTATTTGATATGTAGTAAATTTTCGACGTCTTTTCAAAAATACACTGATATGTTCATTTTCGAATTATATTAGTTAGGCTTTGTCAGACAAACTGAATGAAATCTTTCTTTATGGTCGAAAATTCTATATAATTGCCAACGATAAGAATCAGAGACAGTGGTAGTAATAAAAATCGCATTAAAGAATGGAAATGGCGATTTCACATAACGTAGAAAATGAAGTGTGTCCCCTATTTAAATCTAAAATATGTGCGTCACGATGGCTCAGTTGTTAGAGCACCAGAATCCTAGGATCGCGCCCTGTCCGCGGCAAATTCGGAGCAATACGTGATGAGTTCCCATTTAGAACAAAACCGGTCTACAGGATAAATTGCAATTTCTACACTATACAATATTAAGTTTATACTAACAAATGTAAGTACTTAATGGGTGAGTTGCTTATATCATGTTCGCAACCTTGATTAAAAGGAACTTTCTCATTGGCCGCGCAAACAATGTTCAATTAATTACCTAAAATATGTGATGCTTATGGGCATTTTAAGTCAGACACAAATTAGTATTTTACGAAGGACTACATCGCATTACTTGAAGAATTAAGGCAAAACAACGAAATTATATTAATGAAGCCATACAGAGTTTAAGATAAATTCGACAACATAATACGTCTTTACATCAAGTTTGCGTGCCTGAAGTAAACACCAATCCCATTGTTTTTAACCGTTCGTCGAAAAACAACAAAATTACCGCCAGTCGCAATGCTCTGACGCGTTTCGACCTTCCATGATTATCATCAGAGTACGACGGCAAACTGACTTGCGAGGATCAAACCGCATTGCATATATACGGAAGGCAAAAATTAGTCAGTTGGCCGTCGTACACTGATAATGATCATGGAAGGTCGAAACGCGTTAGTGCGTTGCAACTGACGGTAGTTTTGTTATGTTGTTCGACAAATGGTTAAATACAATTAGATTGGTGTTTACTTCAAGCTCGCAAACTTTATTTAAAGAATTGTTAACACCACCCGCGCAAACAATTATTGTTCAACATAATACGTCGTCTGAAACGAGGAAAACAAATTTAACAAGTAAAGACAGAGGGAAACTTTGTTATAAAATTCAAGCTTCATTTCACATTTATTTTAATCATTTTGTAATCAGCAAAATGTAAACAAAGCATACTCAGCACAAGGTATTATTTGTTAGACTCCTAATTCTCCGCTGAATAAGAAGCAGTAGTGTTTTCATTATTTGGAAATAGGCTAACAAATAATTTCATCGCGCGTGTGCAAACGTGTGCGTAGTTCAGCAGTTTCATTTCGCTAAATGTATGTGCTAAATACAACTCAATCCCTCTTTAGATCTAAAATGGCTTATACAATTTCATTTGTTAAAAAGAAAAAAAATTATTATGGATATAGAATAATTTTTCAGTTTGCGCCAGGTTAAAATTTAAAAAAAATTCTATTTGTGGTGCTGTTAGCAGAAATCATTTAACCCTAAACTACCCGAATTGAAAGAAACGTGTTGTGCGACAGGAAATGGATTAATTACCTGATCCTCGTTGTGCCCATCAAGGTGTTTGCATCCACTGCCTTCAATTTGACTCTGGATATTTAGACTTCCATGTTCCGAAGCCTTGTTCAACGAAAAGCGCATCCCACAATCAATTTTAAAAACCAAAAGTCAAGTGGTAAATTTGTTTTCAAACTGTTTCAATTACACTAATTTCTAGATTACTTAAGCATAATTTATTTCTAACTAGGTAAGTTTATGCCATTTATGTGTTTGAATGTGTACACTCATCTCAATAAAATTAAATTAATTTAAAAACACAATCCGACATCTCACTTGATATGCGTACGCCATGCCTGTGTGTATGTATTCTCGTTTGTTTTGGATTGAAAAGTAATCAGTTACTGCACGTGTACATACATCTCCGTGAAATTACAGTGATTTAACACCATCTAGTGATGCACTAGATAAGTGTGCATTACGTCTGTGTGTGTGTATGTGTTTGTGGGCGTCTGTTTAAAACTGATAAATTATCAGTTACATATAATGAACGGCACGTGTATCAATCATCCAAGTAAAACGAAAATGGAGAAACGCAAATTCCTCTTTGCAGACGTCAGAACTATTTATCACACTTACTTTCCTAAATGAAGTATTTTCGAGTGGCATCCGGTTAAGGAGATGGCAAGACACTGCGAATACCCGGGCGCAAAGTTTTCACGGTAAATAATTAAGATATTAGTAGATATTTGAGAAGACAATGCGAAAGAAAATTTTCTTATATCTGATAAAATTTCTTTTTGTTTTTGCACACAGGAAGGGTACAATGAATTTTATTAAACCTCGCATTTTAAAAGAAGAATAATTAAGAGTTTGTTTTTTCTTAATAAGGATAAAATGTTTCAAGAAGATCGAATAACAAAAAAGAAATGGGGTCATAAAAGAAATTCTCAAATTGCCTACAATGAAAATTAATAAAAATAATGCAAAGAAAAGAATTTTGCTTTTGCTCTTTCCTGCCACCTCGTTATCTCTAGCAGTGCTATTTTTGATAGTTATGATTCAATTACTTTCTAATATTTCATAGTATTCTCAGTTTTAATCCAGAATAGATTAAATTATATATTTTTCAATTATTTTATAATTGAGTATATATCGATTATGTCCAGGCGTACTTTTATGGACAGAATATATTACAATAATAGAAATTACGGAAAATTTTATATTATAGGACCATAAATTATAAATTCGACTAAAATCAGTAAGCTCATCTTACTTACAGATTAATGCATTAATCAAGTATTTATTGAAATTTGATTGTGCAGTGACAGCTTCATATTTTCCAATGCCGCGTTTTGCGTACGCGGGTTCTAGCTTTGCACAAACAGTTTCACAAAGATCCGATTGATCACAATTTCCATTTCCTTTTTGTCTTCGATCAGGCTGGGTTTGTATTCGTCCCAATGGAAATGCGGTTCTATCACATCTTTGTTTACTGGCGACGTTTCGGTGCTTAATTTCCAGCACCATCCTCAGGCAACTATAAACAGCACAATACTTACAATAGCAGATTAAAGCAAATGTGCTCATACTACATAATGTTGACCACATCAGAGGAGAAGAGTTGAAAGAAGATGCTAGCCAGAAGAAACTTTACTACTACTACTACTACTACTACTACTATAATAATAATAATAATAATAATAATAATAAATAATAATAATAATAATAATAATAATAATAATAATAATAATAATATTAATAATAATAAACGTAATAATAATAATAACAATCGCAGGAAAAAAAATAGTTATACTATGAATTTTCAATAAATACGCTAATATTAAGTTGCAATAAGCCCAAAGTATCCTGTAATATTTATTATTGGCTATGGTTTCAAAATTAATTATACAGAAAAATTAGAGAACTAGAAAAAGAAAACCAAATCATCACGCGTACGTAGAATAAAACTAATAGACTCGAGTTTTCTTGTTTAACAATATTTTAAATAGAATAGTGATATCATGTTTCCGATTAAATTTACACAAACAAACACACACTCATATATATATATATATATATATATATATATATATATATATATATATATATATATATATATATATATATATATATATATATATATATTATGTCCATTGTCTTCGAATATTACAAAGTATATTTTTATAAGAAAGAGCGAACATATTTAATAAAAAGGTGAATAATTTTCGATAATAATAATCTACACTTCGAATCATTCATTTGTATAAATCTCGGGTGTTCGTCTTATTTTATGAGCGGCAACTAGTTTGATTTGCTGTTTTACAAAAATATCCTGTTTTGATTAATTTTTAAGTGTATATGACTATATGTCTGTGTGCCTGTAAAGGTCATTCTTGATGTATATCATGTATATATATGGTCATTTTTGTATTGCTGAAATTAATATTGTCCAGGTGTTCGCATTGTTGGCTGTTACCTGTACTAATTTGTTTCCCCGTATGACGTATTTCATTTCGCCTTGTTCTTCAACTATGTACTGTACTTCTCGTAACAGCATGTGTTGTACGGATTGAAGTGTTGATCGCTCATAATTTTTTTTTTAAATATGTCTCCTAAACGAAGGTAGTGATGCTATTCGTGGAGCTGGCTTTCCATCTTTAGCTTGTTGCCAATCGCATCGAATGTTCATTTTGGCTAGTCTAGTGGGTATTCGGGCTTGCCTGAATGCCAGTAAATTGTTATTAGATTGTGTGATTAGTAGTCAGTCGATTAAAATATGTTAGTGAACTGTTTAAATGTTTAGAACATTCTTTGTTGTTATATTCAAGGTCTTTCATATCTTTATATATAATTTTACGGAATTTTATTTGCGTCTAACAAATGAATTCGTCAAATCGGTTGGGTGCCCTGTTTCAAATATATTTACTAATTGAAAGAATGTCCTTGTTGCGATACTGAATTAATTGAAATTACCTGATCTGCGTTTTGACTAACGCAGCTTTCATTGTTCCAGTAATTTTCTTTTTTCATAATATTTCGATCTACATTACCGTAGATCTTCATCAGATGCATTTTACGAAATCAATGAAGCAAGTGTGTTATTTTCTCTAGTCATAATATTTATATACCTCAGACTGACCTTTCATTAGATATTCGCGTGTCACATGTGTGTGTGCATTTTTATAACCGTTGTTTTCATCTAAGTACTTTAGACCAGAGTGGCTGAATAATAATTTATCAATTGCATGCCAATAACTGTTATTAACTTATCTATCTTGAGTATAACATAGTGGTTTGAATTGTAAATTAACATGTGCATTAGTCGTTTCGGACTTCTGGTCTTATCACTCATGGCATGTTTTTATGACGAGTGTTTCTGAATTATGGGTCTCCCCATCTCAGTTACGTCATTTACATTGAGTGTGAAAAAAACGAATAGTTATTGCATGCAATTGATAAATTATTATTCAGCCACTCTAGTCTCAATTAGTTAGATGAAAACAACGGTTATAAAAATGCACACACACACACACATGTGACACGCGAATATCTAATGAAAGGTCAGTCTGTGGTATATAAATATTATGACTAGAGGAAATAACACATTTGCTTCATTTGTTTCGTGAAATGCATCTGATGAAGATCTACGGTAATGTAGATCGAAATATTATGAAAAAAGAAATTACTGGAACAATGAAAGCTGCGTTAGTCAAAACGCAGATCAGGTAAAATATTTACTAATTTTTTGTAGTCAATTTCTGCAGTAAATATTGAAGGTTTCTGTTGATCAATTGCTTCTTCGTACGTCGATTATATATACTACCAAACATACCTTAGAATAAGTGGACTATGAATGATTTGTAGAGAATTGGCAATTGATTGTTGGCATCCAATCTCATGATTCTCCCTGTGCTGAATTTGATGTAAACATTAGACTGGGGAAATTTTCCTTAGTCTTTCGATTTAATTTCTGTGGAATTTTTGAGGCCGTAAGGTTGCTTCTAAATGATAAGTTCAGGTAAACCTGTTTGACGTTATCCTGTGTAGTACGAATTTGACGTTCCGACAAGTCGTTCGTTAGCAAAACCTTCCTCAGATAGCCTTGTTCTTCCACGATCTTTAGGTCACAGCAGATTTTCCTGATTATGTTTGTTACGTTGTTTACTAGTTGTCTTTTGTAAACTGTTGGCACACTACAGCTGTAATAATTGTATTGCCCAGTGAAAATAGGTTTTCTATGTTTTGCCAGAATCAAATCTCCATTTATTTCTCAAGTGATCTGGATGCTCATGAAGAGAAATGTTTTGTCAATATCCACATCTAGTATAAATTTGATGTCTGATTCGATTTAATTGGCTTGTTTGAAGAGATTGGTTGGATCTGGGATGAACAATAATATATCATCTATATAGCTTTTGTAGAGTTCGCACTGATAGATTATACTTTCTGGGTTTTTTTCAAGATGATCCATTTATACATCTGCAAGTAGAGGTAAAATGCAGGTTCAGATAGCTACCCCTTTGAACTAACGGTAATAAAATTCGGTTCAAATGTAAATTGCGTGCTTCTTACAAACCAATATAAGGTCTTTGAGATCACGGGCCACTAAAAAGAAAATCGTGGAACACCCTTTTAATCCGATCACAGAGTATCGTCGTTGTTTTTCCCTTTAAAAGTTTGTAAATTAGAATGAGATATCAAGCAAAGCTAATTTGTTTTCTAGGATGTTTTTTTCCTCAGTTTATCTGCTAGCTCGAAAAATTCGTTGATAGTGTTCGTGTTTATGATATTTCATATAAGATGAATTAGTTTGCAGAGAAACACAGTTGATAATATTGCGCTGCGTTGATTGTTGTCCACGAATTAAAAAGTTTGAACAAGATGAATAATTCCGATACATTGCGTTGCTCTAATATTGGTCAAATAAGCAGTATTCACTGAGTATGCACACTTAATTTCATTTAATTGGCACATAATTTTCGAAAAATAAATTCTTATAATTATAAAGATGCTGAATACTTTCTAAAGAGCCGACCGCTTTTCCTGGAGTCATTGGTCAGTCATTCCTTCAGTGTGAGAAGATTCGGTTTTTTCTTTTGACACATTTTCCAACTGACCTCATCCAATAATAATTATTTTACAAACAACAAATTGGCGCCTGGTAGAATTTATTATGTGTACGTTTTTAATGTAAACTAAACATTGCATACACTAGAAAATGCAACCCAAAACATAGACCTTTTGCGTCCTTACTTATGAAGAATTTGCATGAATTGCTGCGATCGAGGCAAATTTGATTTGGGGGGGAGGGGTTGAAATTGCTCACTACCGCACAAAATCAACGCACCACACGCAATTTCTAGTCTTATATATACTTAAGTTTAACCATTCATTAAATCGAGGCATATCTGACATCCCTAGCGGCCAAAAGAATTTACTGGTCCATATCTTCATAAATTATAAAACAGGCCCCTTAGTACATAGTGAAATGTAATTCTTATAATGATCTTCATGTCTGTATTTAAATAGCAATTTGTTGACAGTATAACATAAACATTGTACAAGTTAGCAAATTGAAATCGACATGTGGACCAATTCAAAACTTAATGGGTGCACATCAAGTGCGTGCTAGAATCGTCACGATCGGAGCTCGTGGCAAGTCGCATTTTTCTTGAAATCTTGCAAACTTCCACGGTGAAAGTAAAGCCGCTTGATGCATTCAATTCTATGTTATATACTTATTTGGTCAGCCGTTTCTTTAACAGGAGCATATTTTGAACTGTTTTTCACGCAAGGTTCCTATGGGTCCCTAAAATCAATCCTTATAGATGTGAAACATAAGCCAACTGGCGAAGTGATTTTAGCTAAATATACATATATATATATATATATATATATATATATATATATATATATATATATATATATATAAATTTTATTAATATAAATGTCTTATATATGATAGCAAGTGAAAGTCACCAAAGTAACCGCTTTCATCCTTGTTTAGCACTTATGAAATACAAGCAAGAATTCATGCGTCCAACGCTCGAATCGAGGCTTATTTGTCTCAGCGTCTTACAAACCATCTACTGGGTTACTGAGGCCGCCATCAACATCCAATTGCGTTATCAGTGTTACATTAGGACTAATAATGTCTATTTTCTCAACAATTTTTTTAATTTAATGTTTATTTTTCACTGGCAACATATTTTTAATAAAAAAAACGATTCAATACGGTAAAATTTTCCAGAAATTTCCAAGTGGCGTGGCACATGTTCAACAATGAACCAATTCGTGCGGTTACTTTGAACTTTTAATAAAAACGATGCAAAATAGTTCGAAATTAAATGCCGTGTAAGGCGCGAATTGGTTGATGCAGTTGATGAATGCGACTGCTTCGATGTAGATATGCTCCGGTGTGATTGCCATGCGCCACAGCTCTGGCAAACAAATTTGTTCGTCCATCGATTGTTTTCATGCTTCTTCGCGTTCTGCATCGATTTTTTATTAATGCAGAGGCCATATCTCAATTGTGGAAATTGGTTCGCATTTGACAATTTTTTGAATGATTGTGGTAGCCACGCGTTATTTTATTATAAACACGGTTTAAGATTACAATGCAATTCCCCATGTGAACCGGCTTCGAGTCTAATGTGAAGAGGTGAAAAATTGCAATAATTTGCTACAATTGATGCTCGTATATAGAGGCATATTCTTATGAGCTTTACTATCAAATCACCTTTCCATTCACGCTACAAACAACACGCAGTTTTAATCGATATAAAAGTTTATGATTTCTGTTGAACTTTTTGGAGTATATACAGCACCTCAACGGCTTAAATTACTAACAAACCACATATTGATTGTCAACGTAGATCAGAAACAAGGCCACTTGGGACATATTACATGGAAATGAATTTCTATGTCAAGAGTTTTAATCCTGATTATTTATTCTGAACTAAATATCGTGAAAGGGCACAAGACCTATCGAAAAATTGCAAATGAAGATCTTTTTGGAGCAGTTTAAAAATGCCAACATCAGTCACATCCGATTGGCGCTACAGAAGGTATATCGTAGGTTCAAAAATTGCACGCAAAGTAAATCAAAACAAAATTGTAGATTTCATAATTTCAAATTTTAACATCAATTTCCGCACACATAAAATCATTAGGATGAATGCTAAGTTTCAACAACTAATTATCTACAAATCATTCATAGTCAAATGAAATTGCATTATACGCAGTAGGACATATATTAGAACGGGAAACAAATTTCTTATTTCAGCATTAATCAAAATCTGAAAAAAAATTATACATATACGTAATCCGTTGTATAGAACAAAAAACATTCTGCCTAATTATTCTAAGTTCTAACAACATGATATTTTACTCGGATGGCCACAAATCGCATAAGCAATCAACACATTTCCTGTATCCAGGCCTCCTGACCGTACAATGGTCCAAAATTAAAAAAATCATTCATTTGGATTGAAAACAAACTGAAGTCAAGTTAACCGCGCAAACTGCATCATATTTATCATTAACATTGACAGAATTTGCATAGAAAATTGCATGATTAGCACCAAAAACTGCAAAATTTGCGCAGTTACAATGGTTACAATATAGATCTCATGAACAATGCAATGAGAAAGACAGCATACGGGAAAAGAACATGCATGAACGCACTAGCCTACACACCGAACATCTTGGTAAATCTCAATCAATAAAAATTTTAATAACCAGATCTCGAACATCATTTTTTAATACAATGAGAACAAGTAGCTTTTTACAAACACAGGAAATCAGAAGTCAACAAGCATTACATTGCCTACATGGAATATAAATAGATATGAAAATAAGACATTTTTATCATCTCCCATTGAACCAATGTTCATTTAATTAAGTAAATGATCAATTCAGCGCCACTTCCCAATGTAGTATGGTTTCTGTTCTATAATGACGAATTTTGAATTGTTATTTGGAACTTTAGGTCTAAAGATATGCATAACAGGCTATATCTCATGGAAAGTCTAACAAAGAAGCATCAGTTCGTATATAAGTGAAATTGTGTGGTAGCATGTGGCAGAGTGGCTCAGTGATTAGGGCAACGTATTCTGCAGAAGACACGCACTCAGATCCGAGCCCTGTCTACGGCAAATTTTGGACAGTAGATGATGAGCTCCGAATAAGGACGAACCCGGTCTACTGGATGAATTGCCTTTTCGGTAGTAAACATATCGTAGTTTATACCGGAAAACGTATGTAAATAAATATACATTTTGTTATTATTATAATCTAGGTTGCTGTCTTAATATAAACACCTGACCCATTAATTTCTTGCATATGTCAGTATAAACTAAGAATTGTATAATGTAGAAAAGGCAATTCATCCAGTAGACCGTTTCGTCCTTATAGGGAACTCATCATGTACTGGCCAGACTTTGCCGCGGACAGGACTCGAACCTGGGCACGTCTGCTTCGGAACCTGGTGCTCTAACCACTGAGCCACCCTGCCACATACCGCACTGCACACAATTTTCGGTTATATACTAACTAATGTAACTTGGTTAGTCTATTTTTCCTTTAGGTGGAGCTCGTAAGGCATCCATTTAGACCCAAAGTTCCAACTAACCATCCACAATCTGTCATTACTGAACAGACACCACACTACATTGGTAAGTGGTATTGAAATGAACATTTATATAATTAAACGAACAGGATGGCTCAGTGGTTAGAGCACCAGGTTGCGAAGGAGACCAGCCCAGGTTCGAGTTCTGCCCGCGGCAAATTCTGGCCAGTACATGAAGAGTTCCCTGTAAGGACGAAACCGGTCTACTGGATGAATTGCCTGTTCTACACTATACAATTCTTAGTTAATACTGACATATGTAGAGTAATTGATATAATAATTGTTATCACCACCCACGCAACCAGTGTTCGTTGGTACACATTTGTTGTTAGATTTACGTTCCCCTTAGTAATCATCCAAATATTTTAAACAAGTAGAAAATTCTAGTGTATATATATATATCCTTTTTTTTTAAAAGATGTATTATTTTGTTTCTCAGTGCTGTCCTTTTCGTTTCGGATTTGACCGCATTTTTCTTGTGCGGGACAATTGTTAGCACTCATAGGTCGGCAAAATCTTGAACCTTTTATCTTTTCAGATGATGTAATTTTTGGCCTCAGTTGATGGGTTCTCACTTGTCCCTTCTCCTTTAAGCCTTCAATTAGCTGATTGTCTGAAAGCGCTTTAGGATCAAGATCCGCCATTGATCTTTCACCTATATTTCGAGACGTTATTTCCAGTCTCATCTTCAGGGTTGACACAATACGCACAGGAGTAAAACACAACTTGTGGCAAATGTGGTATCCTTTTTTTGTTTCATCTGTATTTTAAATATGACATATGTTGTGCTAAAATTAAATTAAATCATTGAATAAACATCAAAATAACTATTCGATAATACGTTTCATAAATGCATACTATTGATGTGCATAAGATATAAAACGCCATGTAACAAATCGTCACTTTTTGCCTCTGACTAAAATATCATTAATAACCAATCATTTTAAGACAATAAGACGTATTCTGTCATCAAATAAAGAAAAGTCATTCCATTTAGAAGAAATGCACAATTTTCAGACCACCAGAAAATTAACGGGCTTATGGCAAATAATCTGCACATATAGCAGAGAAATCTCTAATTAGGGAGTTTCAACTTTGGATTGATTTCTTTCACCATACATTTATAATTTGTCCAGCACAAATACTAGATTTTACTATTTTAATGAATAAAAGTAAATTCTATAAAGATAAACATTTTTCATAAAACATTTGATACAAAGTTACGCCTAATTAGACACATGAATTGAATTCAAAGACGAATAAACCTGACATAAATCTTGTAATTAGCCAATACTTCAAAATATGTACTGGTAATTAGTTTTTTACAAAAGGAAAATCCTACGCTTAAAAAATATCTTTCCTCAAAAGGGTTCATGAACTTTTGGGAAATATTTTGATAGTTTATCTGCTAAAACAAATAAGCAGAAACCAAACTTCCTTATAGGCTTCTTAAAGTTCAGTTGATTAAATTATGTTCACAGTTATGATATATAGAGATTTGAGGAACGCTGTTCAAATTTCAGCTGCAGATTTATATATGTGTGCATCGTAATAGTTAATTATTCTTGAATTGTTTACTTATTATGTTTTACTTTCGAATAAATGTTTTCATCAAATCTATAGAAAATTGTAATTCACTAACGACATCAAGTGTTTCTAATGTTATAAATGTTTAATAGAAGTTACTTAATTCGTCTTTGGCAATAAAAGCTTTAATAATCCCACGTGTAGAATTATTCGGAAGTTCGACTTTCATTGTCAAAATTTAAAACTTTATTCTGCAATCCTACAATAATCTATAGCATACACCACTAAAATAATGGGAAGAAACTTTGTAAAGCACTCAGTACGATAGACCAATAGGATGGTTGCATTTCGACCAATAGGAGTAAAGCTGATTTCGCTTCGAGTGCATGAGAATTTCGGAGCATTTGCGTCGTACAAAAAGAAATATTAGAATCTATCTCGTTAATATGATTTCACAATACTTTTCGCAGCAAGCTTCGTTTTCTCACTCATCTGATTAATGTTTTGGATTATTATGTTTACTCTAATAAAATTTGATCAATGTGAGTTTGGATTATATAATATGATACATGGACACAACCAATAATGAAATGTTCAGAAAACTGCCACGTTACTCTGCCATTGAGCAAGTGTTTACTTTTATTTTTGTGGATAAACCTTAACGTCAATCTTTTCTGTATATTACAATACCGCATCAGCTTAGGTGCAGAAAATGACAAGATACCCATGATTCTCGATAGCATTTCAATACAAGAGAACACTTTGAGCGTTGTCAAACACCAAGAAAAACCGAGTGAAGAGCTGTTTGATGAATCAGATGGACTTTTTCAATCCGAGTTTGTTATTCCATTTCGGCGATTTAACATTTCGAAATGGGCCTCCCGACCAGATTATATTCCTCCTATAGCTGCGCTAATGCGATCCAAAAGAGACAGCGCATTTATCTCACTCGACTTGGCTTTGTCGAACATCAGAGAAAAGTTTGGATACCATATAAACATGATATACACTATAACCGAGGTACGTGTTATTAATTGGTATTGCAATGTTGATTAGTTCGTTGCATCCAGTTTACTTGCTAATATATTTTAGAAAACAATAAAATTTGCATCTAACAATAGCTATTGAGCAAATGTCGATTATCATTAACCTTACTGAAATAATATTATAAAACACATTTAGCAGGCGCTTTTAATACATAATCTACTCAGAAATGAGTATCCGATGGATTATATAAAATTTGTACATATAACCCGGTCATTCCAGTTACAACAAATTTCAAAAATATTTGGAACAACGTAACATATATTTACGCTATCAGTTACATCAAAGTCATGAGCTTGATATAAACAACAATTCCAATTATATATATAACCATATATAAATATGTAAATATATATATATATATATATATATCAATACATATAGATGTATATATATATATATGTCCGTATGAATGAAACATTTAGCAAAATCAATTTATCCAATAGACGGGGTTTCGACCATTTGGGAAACTTTTCAAGTATTTTCCACAAGTTTTCCGTATACGATGCTCGAACCCTGGTATATTTTCCTCGGCGTCACTGGTGATAGGAATTATTTTAATCACATTTGCAAGCGTGATATAAACACATTTTCCAGCTTAAACTAAGTATCTTATAAGGCAGCAGTGGCATTATTTAAACTGCCAATTTATTAAAAATTATATAAAAATACACACTGGAAACAAAAGCGTAGTCATAAAAACGCAAGTAAAACATAACGAATATAAGCTTAATTAAGAATGAATATTGCGGAGGTCAAATATCACAAGGTACATTTGTGGCGCCATTCAATATTATGTACTTTTTCCACTTTAGAATAAATGAAACATTTATGATATTGTGAAGCATATTCTTGAAAAATGTGATGTTATAAATAGTAATTGCGTTAACTTCCTATCTATTCATGTTAAATGAAATCCTCTTTAATTATCCTTTTTTGCTACTTTACTTGTGTAAGTTTTGCAAGATGTCGAACTTTGTTCTCCCATTGTGTTTCAAAATTACTTTTACGAGAAACACACGTGTCGATCCAGATGTTTCTATGTGGAAAATTGTATTTTAATCATTTTGTACAAAATTGCGTACTAACTGAAAGTGCTGCTCTTTAAAAAGAATAGGCCTCAATTTCTTTCCTGTTCATAAAATGTGTCTGAATTAAAATAGGTTAAAGTGATTATTTAAAAAATCTAAATTATAGTTTTCTTAAATTAAATTTCGCGTTGTAACAAGTGAAAACTGAGGCTTTTGATAATGTCTAATTATCCATTTTGATTTTACCACAAGATGAATATGAAACGTTAATAAAAGTTTTAACTGGTTCAACTTACGTTATATTTTTGCGTAAATTCAAATTTTAATAAGAACTTAAAAACCAATTATATCTTATTTTTAAATAAATAATCTATTATATTGCACCAGTCGATAGATCTAACGTTGGATTTTGGAATTAAACGCACTTTGAAGAGTGCTGGATATTATTGAATGGTTACTTAGTCATAATTTTAAAGTTTAATTTAAAACATTATTGTTATTCCAGTACATTTTATTTATAAAAACGTAAGAAAAGATTATCATAAATAATAATAATCTTCCAACTGTTAAAAATTACTCTTTCTGAAGCCACAGAACCTAATGAACTGAAATAAGTATATAATTATTTAAGTCAAGTTTGCGAGCTTGAAGTAAACACCAATCACATTGTATTTAACCAGTCGTCGAACAACAAAACAAAACTACCGCCAGTCGCAAGTATATAATTCATCTCAACATGGTAGGTTTGATGTATTTGGACAAAATCCTGTTTGACATCGAGTCCACAATTAGAATAGTGCACAAATGTTTGGACACTATATATTTTGATTTCAACCAGTTAGCAATTTTGCGTGGTGCCCGCAGTGTAAGCGAATACGGTTGATTAGACAATGTCTTTGTTTATTTTTCCTCAGACTGGTTATTGCTGGAGCACATGGTCTTAACACACAGATTATTAGTTATAGATGCATGTAATTTTGTATATTTTTTACTATAAGTGTATATAATTTTATTTCCGCTGCCTCTGTTTGTTGAAACCATTAGCAAAATCTGTCAATTTCGCCCTAGTAACAATTATTTCTGTTAAAACGTTATATATATATATATATATATATATTAAAAGCATTTTATTGACGAAAAAAATTGACAGATCTGATAAATAAATACCTTTTATATTTACGAATAAAAAAGAATTCAACATTGCAAATTTTGTCTTTAAGAATGTTTGGAATGCTGCTATAAATTATACCATTTTTATGCCCAACATCGTTATATATCTTATCTCATAATGAACGAGTTATCGATTTGCCTATTACGGCCGGTTTTTAAACGTACACTTCACTAAAATGAAGCCTTTCAATAAACAAAAAATATTGTGAATACTAATACAGAGTATATATTATTATAGCTAAGCGCCCAGGTTAACTTTCAAATTTTGAACAAATCATTATTGTTTATGACTAAGACGCGTTAGAATCATAATTCATATGACCAAATCTGATTTAGCAATTTATGCATGCATAAGTATCTTTACTGGACTCGATAGAAAAAGAAAAATGTATTTTATAAGTCGGAGGAGATGAGGTTATATAATTATAGAGATAAGACCATCTAAGTAATAAGTTCCCAATAAGGAAGAATACCTGTCTACACTATACAACACTTAGTTTATTATGGTATATACATGTATAAAATGTGACTTCAATTTACATCAATATAGCAACATAGATTTAAATAATTGTTATCACCGTCTGCGCAACTAATGTTTATCTAATTGCACATTACGTTTGTTCAATTAAAAATCAGCAACTAAGAATAAATATTATGTGCGCTTGTATTTTTCATTACCAAATTTAAGCCGGAGTTATGTAACAACATTCAAATTTGTCCTATGATAAATGCAAATTTGACAATATTTATCCCATCAAAATTTCGGTTATGCTAATGTTGGATAGATAATGCATTAATTGAAATAATTCAGCTGAACGTTTGTTCAGATATGTCAATTTCTGATGTACAAAGAAAAAAGATAACTAAACTTCTGAATCTTCACAATTTTAACAAATCTCATTTCAGTATTTATTGATTTTTGACTGACAATTCAGAAGAATATTGGAAATTTAAAAAAATTTGGTTAAAAAATATTTTTAATAAATTAATTGTAAATAAAGGAAAAATTCTGTCAACAATTTGAAAAGTTTCTTGTTTTTAGTTAGCTTTAAAGACTTCTTTAAATGTCAAGATAAATTTAGAAAAAGGAAGTTGATGGACAATTTGACACTGTGCTTTATAGTACATCATCATTAAAAATATATTGAATATTAACTGCAATTTTTTAAAGAATTTGTAATATTATCTGACTAGTAAAAATTCTCTAGATATGATTATTTCATTTGTGATAGACGTTTTAGGCGATTCTTTGTACTTTTTCTAAATATATTGAATAGAATTTGTAAAATATTTGCAGAAGTCGAGTTTTAATACAAGAATAATATTTATGCGTCTTTTAGAAAATAAACGTTTTCAAATAAAGAAAAAAAATTATAGCAAACCATTGTTTGACCGTTTAATTTTACTTGAAGTTAATTTTTATAATCAACTAAATTTGGAATTAAATTTAAAATTGAAATTAATTTTTGAATAGATCCACGTGGTCTACATACTTTTAACTTAGCTAAAATTTGTATAAATTAGAGTGACGCATGTTGCATCGGAAGAAATTGTTTATTAACACGCTGCAGTATATGAGTAATAATTTCTAAAGCCCAGAAATGGCATTTCTTGCCGAATCGGGTATTTTAAACTCATATTTGCTGACGTTATGCACTTACATTGAAATTCACTCACATACTTATTTTTAACTAGTCTTTAAAGCTATCTGAAAGGTTCTGAAAGTATTATGGGATTTTTTTATTGTAAATCACTTTTCTCTCCTTCTATTAATATATATTCGTTTGTTTTGGTTCACATTGCTTTTTGTGTAAAAGGGTGCAGATTTACTTGGGTCAAACTTCCGCCGAACATTCTTACAATGCATTTAGCCTGCAAAATATCCAAGCTGGACATAGTTTAAATTGGTAAATTCTGTCTTAAATCGTTAGACCAGAACAAGGTTATATCTAAATTTTTGGCCAGCCTTAGTTGAAATTGTGAATATGAAATACTTATATGATGTCAAAAACTAAGGTTTGCTAGAGTTTTTTTTAGTAAAACTTGCTTAATTTAACGGCTATTGCGGATGATGGCTTTTGGTTACGGTATATATATTCACTTACGTTTCCCAGTGATTGCAAAAATCAGACGTGAACAGATTACGTGTGATAATATTATTTTGAACCAATCTTTTCTTACTTTATTAGAAATTATTGTTTCCATTAGGCTAAAGAATCAATGTATGAAGGCTTAATTTTATCATTCTTTCCAGGTAAATCGCGATCATGACATTAAATTTAATGTGCCTTTTTGACATCATTGTTTATACCCACGGAATATTCCAGATTCAAAATAATTTGTAACAAGTTTTCTTTTTTCTAACTGCTTAACATAGATAGATTATTTTTACTAACAGGAAAATACATTTATAACATACTTTTGAAACGCGAGCCTTGATAAAATTCTTTGTTCACTTTCCATGTGCAAAAATAAAAAGAAATTTTATCAAATACAAGAAACGCTTCTTTCTCATTTTCGTCTCAAGTATCTACAAATTAACATTTTTTACATAAATTAAAAGGCCAAACAAAATGGAAAAAGGTAAACATGGAGAGAGTATGATGTATGTGAGTAATCAATCAACTGCGAGCATCACGACCAGTGCAATCTCAATGCCCATCATATTTTCTACCGCTTTCATAAATCCTTCTGCTGTCTGTTATTGTAAAAAATCGTATGGAGTACAGCTTCTAATAGATTTTGAGGCAGCATTGGAATTGCTATTTGAACAAACAGCTGACATGGAACCTATCAGAATTTATTATAAAAAATGGATCAAGGTTACATAAGTTGATCAGGCTTCACATTTAAAATCGTCCAAATGCGCAGAACAGCATGCATTCGCAAAGTAGCATTTAAATGCGCTTAAAGGTATCAGAAAAAATGCAGACATAAAAATACTACGTGCTGATAAAGTCAAGAGCGTTGCTATAATTTCTACACATCGATATTGCCTCCATTGTTAGCTGATCGATTGGTAGTTTTGATACGTTAAGCACAGGTTTATCAAGATCGGTTGGTATTAAATCACACAAAAGTTCAGACTTTATATCAATTTCTAATTTATTCAAAATTCTCGCTTTGTCTTTCGTCATAACTGCTGGCGAAAACATCAGAAATCTCATTCTTGCAAAATGATGTAGTTCAGCTAATACACAAGATAAACACTCGATTCTTTCTTTATCTTCCTTTAACTGCCAACCTTGTAAGATTTCTTCGGTTAACCCGCAGTTTGGACTTTCATCAAACTGCGCACCGAATCCCCTGGGAAACATAATTGCTTAATACATTGGTAGTAATGTTCTTCCCACAATAATGTTCTTTGCGCTCTACACTTTAACGTCACTAGTTCATCTAGTTTCCTGAAAGATTATTTTGAAACGCGAGCCTTAATAAAATTCATAGTACCCCTTCCATGTGCAAAAATAAAAAAAATATCAGATACACGCACATTTAATGCAGCTAAATTACGAATGTTACTTAGGGTAACACACTTTCCGTTACCAGCAATCACTCAAGTATCTATGAACAGATTGATGTTGTGGCAATGAAGAGCCCTTTATCTCCAGTGCTGGTTGAGATTTTTCTAAGTCATCTAGAGAACACCTCATTAATGAGTGACTTAAGTGAATGAGCTCAATATATACGGTATGTGGATATTTTCCTTGTCCGTAATAGCAGGTCGCAATCAAGAGCACTGCTTCAAAGTTTCAACAAAGCACACAACAATATCGGTTTCAAGTCAAAGAACGAGAAAGATGATCGTCTGCCTTTCTTAGATGTACTATTAATGAAAGAAACTAATGGTAAATTAAATGAAGCAGTTTACCATAAACCAACCTGGTCTACAGAGTATTTGCATTACGGCAGCTTTGTGCTTTTTAAATATGAATTATCAACAGTTCGTGGCTGCGTTTCATGAATTGACAAGTTGGTTAGTAAAGATTGAAAAGAAAACGAAAATAATAATGCAATTGACGATTTACCGTCTAATGGCTATCCTAGACATTTGATTGAATCAATTATTAGAGGGATAATTAAACGGAACTAGATGTATTAGAGAACAGAAAATAAAACAGTCTACCTGAACCTCCCGTTAAAGGCGGATACAATTTCCCGAATAGCCCAAAAGAAAGTTGAATCGGCATTAACAGGCATATTTTACGCAGCTAAATTACGAGTGTAATTTAGGGTAACATATATTCCGTTAACAGCAATGAAAGAGAAACAGCCGTTAATGTCGACATCAAATATTATTAACCAATATACATGGGCAATTTGTAGATTAACTTACGTGGACTCATCGACCAGACAGTTAACTACTCGAATGAGAGAACAGTGTAATTTAAACCCTTGTTTTAAGTCAAATGGTGAATACACATCTGCAATTGCGCAACACATCGTTGAAACATCACACGTATGTTCTCAATACGTAACATATAAAATAATTACCAAATGTAATAACAAAATGGAGCTAGCCACATACGAAGCCTTATGGATAAACAAATTGCAGACGGATTTATGCAAGCAGAAGAATCATGTTCATTCATTGAGCTTCAAATTGAGGTGAAGCACGAAGTTGATTGGTTTACTTTTTTTCTCACTCCCTCCATGTTTACATATTTCTATGTTGTTTTGCCTTTTAATTTATATATAGAGAGATCTTCATTTGTAGGCACTTGAGAAGAAAATGAGAAAGAAGCGTTTCTTGTATCTGATAAAATATATTTTCATTTTCGCACATGGAAAGGATACTATGAAATTTATAACAGTTAAATAATGTGTGTTGAGGACTGCACGTAAGATATAATCTCATGTAAAGATACGTTTCCTGCTTCCAGATGATACATCATATTCTGTCGTTACTATGAAATATACATATGCCCTATAATCTCTCGTAAAACTGTCCTACATTCGTTACCGAAGTATGCACTAGAGCTACAGCGTAATACCGGCTCGCACTGAAAAACTATCACTTAGCACAAAACGCACATGTTCATGAGCTTATACCTTTCGTTCTCGCTGAGTTTCGTTAATCATTTTAGTCTTATTTAAACTAATATGTTACTAGGTACTCAATACATAATGCACAGTTTAAAGTTATTGCTTGTTTTTTACGTTGACAGGCAAAAAATCAAAAACAAAATTAATCCGCATATCTCATATAAAGACCGCTTAACGGAAGGTAAACCAAAAGTAATTACGCCATATTAATTATGTAGAGAAAGCAATATTTAGAGTGATTGCCCATGAGCACCTATACACCGGCCGTTTGGCTCCAGATTACTGGAGGGTGATAAAGGCAATCAGGCTGAAATGTAACTCTTTAAGCACAGAAAAGAGGGGACGTAATTGCCTTTTATCTAGTAAAATAAAAGGTGATTGAAACACCTGCGAAGAACCAATACAGTAATAACGTTAAATCTATACATGCACGAGATAATGAAAGGTATAGGCCGGCTGAATAAACAACATTTAAAACGAGTTAGACAAGAGGTTCAACTTGAGGAACGACTGACGAAGATTTACAATTTGGTGTAAAACTGCGAAATGCTTTCATTAATCGTCTACCGCACTCCAATCGATGCATTGTGTGAAAATTGAAACAAGTGTGCCCGGCCACAGAAATTCTAGTTGAAAAAATATATTTTTTATATTATGTGATTTACTGTTTACCTTCTCAATATATGCAAAAGAAATCCTACCACTATATTTTTATAAGTTATCACTTGCCCAGGTTGTAAATGTTGGTCTGACAAAAAACGAATCGGAGTTCTCAGTTGTGAAGTTCAGCTCAAAATTGCCAGTCACATGGATTCAGGTCAGGCAATTATTTACCAAAAATAATAAATAGTTTAAAAGAGAAAATGCTTAAAGTGTTTAAAGTCAGTCATGTAGACAATGATTTATTTGAATCTGAACCGAAGGCAACAGAATTTGAAAACTTAAATACTTTCATATTCTAATTTTTTAAAAAAAATCCTACTCAAGGCATTAGCATTTCATTTTATCAATTAATCTTCATGTTTTTCATCAAACTCTAAATAATTCCAATTTATTTTATTGCAATTTTCTGCTGCGACGAATAAATACAGACACAATCTGATAATATTAAGAAATGGATAATAAATTAGGTAAACTAAAAATAAATAATTATTATGGGAATAGGTTAAACAAGTAATTAAATAAACATTTTCTGTTATTAAGTAACAATAAGTAAATAATATTCGTAGAAAAAATAGAGTAATTTCTAAATTAACGAAAAAATTACTAGTTTACTACCTTAATTGCAGACAAAGAAAAACAAATTTGCTATTCTCAAAGGCCTACTAATGAAGAAATATCAAAATTTTGGACGACTTATGTGTAGAAAAAAATAAAATTACTAAATGTAATGAATAGGCATAGTGAGAGAGAGTGAGCAAGTTAAAGAAAATAGAGAGAGGGAAAATAAAATTTAAGATATAAGGACAGGGCATGTGATCGAGAAGGATTGCGAACGCTTTAGAGAGTAAATGTAAAAGCGGTTGGACATAGTTTCATAAGTGCGCACAATAGTTTGTACTTTGCCAAAATCATTCAGTGCATTTATTCAATCCTGCAAGTCTGTGCAATAGTTGTTGCATTTATTGAACTATAATCAATGAAAGAAATTAGTTGGCAATCCACAAATTGATGTGAATTACCATTTTACATTCACTTTTATGCAAGATTACATAATACGTATGCATATAGTTTGGAAAATGTATACTCAAAAAGCTAACAATATAAAAATAGAAACATAAATGTAAACCAAATTATGTGAATAAAATATTTCTCATTTAGACGCTGTGTCAGTTTTTGGCGGTGGTTGGTTGTTGTGTTAAGTGAAAGGGTGGGGTTGATCCAATTATCATACGATAAATATAAAGTATGAAAAAGAATTTGGGTAAGTGCGAGAAATAAATTTCTAATAGACAGAGATATTTAAAAAGGGTGAACTAATATAAGACAGCGCCAAAATTTCATACAATAAGTACATATGGACGCCCTGTCTGCATTGAGAAGAAAATTATAATTTCTTAAGTAGATGTCAAAAAAAGTAAATTGAAAATAAAATTTATTTTAAAAATTTAAAGTTCTGAAACTTTCAGTAAACATTTCAATGCTTTTAATTTGATAAATTATCTTTAAAACTGACTGATTGTTTAATGCAACGAAAAAATGTTATTGTAGATAAGGTGGGCAAAATATTAATTAAATATTCGTGGCAAATTGAAATTAGTAGAGCATTTTCTTAAACTCGATTTAGGAAATTCAGATTTGCAGTTTGAGCACTAGTAATTTTTTTATCGGACTTCACATGTACACACTGTTTTACCATTAAATGTCGAAAATATTGTATGGAAAATATATGAAATACATGTTGTATAGAATGACATCATAGACAATTTAGCTATCACCATTCCGCATGGCAAAATCATGCGTTCAATTTTTTAGCCTTCAACATATAAAACAATTTTTTTGGAGAAAACCCAACATATTTGTTTAACTGACAAAGTAATGGTTTTTGGATTTCATTATGCACCAAAGACACAAACGTTATCATTCGAACGCTGTTAAGCCAATTAAGAATAGAAATTCGTAAAACACGTTTAAGATACATTTTGAGAGAATGGGGTTTAAAACAATTGCAGAATTTCAATCGAGGTGTAATATATTCGTTTATACATGAAATTTCATAGCGGCTTTATTTTATTTCAATAATGGCAAAGATTACATTAGTAGGGTTTTTTTAAATAAATACCACTTGCATTGGAGAAACACGCTGATTCATTTCTGTAATAGTTTCAATTATGTATTTATTATTTTAATTTCAACTTATCGTGGTATGACAAAAGTATAAAAGCAGACAAGTTATCCAATTAAATAATCATAATTTGCGCGGGATTTGATGACACTCTTTCCAGCTTTATATGAAAAGAGAAATCCCATTGCATTTAAACAGACGCATAACAAGAATAATACCGTCAGTCCAACGTACTGACGCGTGTACAAATTCCAAAATCATCGTCTGAGTAAAACGGCAAGAGGACCAGCGAATAACAAACGGCAATGCAAGCATAAATAAATTTAATGCATGTATTGTACATGGAAGGAAATAACGAATGCTTAGTTTACAGGTTTCTCGAGCATTAACACTTGTTGCGATCAGTCTCTATATAAAGCTCGCAAACTTGGTTTAAAATATTTTAATCAAAACCCGCACAAGTTCAATATATGCGAGAATTCTAGATTGAGAAACGCATATTTAATTTCATTTTACTTATATATTCATTGCGTTTTGATCCCTGCTGGTCTGTTTGCCATCGTCTTCTGATGATGAGCACCAAAATTCAGAAAGCGCTATTACATGTAGCTCATTGTAGGTTTACTCTGTTTTATTACTTTTTTATATTCGATGGGATTTGTGTTTTTTAAAACTTGTAAACTAGATTTTCAAAAGTGTTGACATAGTGATAGAAAAATCTGGCATATCTGTGTGTCTTTTTCAAGAATACCAAAATTTTGAATGTCAGATCACTAGGAAATCAATGAAACCATTTCGCTTTTTGGTTTTAATATAAGTGCAAAATATGAAGTAACAAGGATGCACTATTAGACTTGATGCATCAAAACTGCGTATTTCTCACACATAGACTAACCTGCTTCATTGTTACTTTCACAAAAGAATATATTCTTATTATAACTCTTCAATGTTGTTGAAAATCTAACATTTATTTGGAAGCTTTTATTGATGTAGTTAATAATAAAAATTGAGTGTTGTTTTCGAAAACAATTTCCATCCCCATGGTAGGATGAAAATGTTAAAAGTGAAACGAACGCAATTATGTTTAGATATTGCTGCAAATAGGGATTTATTAAAGCATATTATTTGAGATGTTTTCTTTAATAAGAAGAAAATGATCAGTAAGTTTTATATATATAAATCCTAATAATATTTTTCCTTTGCTAAATAATCTTCTAATACGATTAAAAGTTCAATGCATCTGATTGTCCACTAATTAATAATAAATTTACTGCAACCTTAAATGTATACGTAGATTAATATGGGAACATGGTCTTTCAAAAACAGAAAAAGTTAAACTTGATTGATAAGTAAAACTAACTAATGCATAAATATGGAAGATCAATATGAAAATTTTGACATTTGTGGTTCCGCGATCAAAAAATTCACTGAAAAATTTATATGCTGTAAATGGATCCTGAAAGGAGTTTATTTTGTAGAAATAAAGATATTCTAATTCTTCCTAATAATTTCAAAACCCTCTCAAAGCATATCAAATTCAATGGAGTAATTCAGTCAATATTGTAATAATAATGCGGCAAGCTATGCAAAAGTTGAATTACGCAATGTTCCATATTTTAAAATGTCCTTTTAAAGTTGATAGAAAAATGTTTTCGAAAATTTTACTGTACTAAAATAAATTTAATGTTATATTATTTATAATTTTATTGAAAGTTACCAAATAAAATATTTACATCATTATCCTGATTTTATCCAATAATTTCCTTGAAGGAGCGTCATTAAAATTGCAAAAAATAGTTATCTGTTTATTCTATTTCATTCTCAATTATTTTCTTTAAATATTCCAAAGATTTGAACAAGTTAGTATTATTAACATAGTTGTTGTTCTTCCTTTCTCATATGTTAATTATCAAAACGTTTTTAGAGAAAGCAATTCACAGCTAAACATATGCGAGATGGGAATGTTTTGGTTATTCATTTTTATAAGAGAGATTATAATATTTATGCAAATTGTGATTTTTATAAATTTTGGGATTTCCCAGTGTTACTTTAAACTTAAAATATTATATCACTCGAAAAATGTTGAATTTCTTTAGAAGTCGTACTATTTTACAGGATACGAATAATAAATTTGTTAAGCAAGTCCTAATAGCATCAATGCCAGAATTCTAAATTTAAATAATAGTTTCTTTAGTTGAGAATTTATTTTAGACCATTTAAGTTTGGAATTATGCAGGTGATTTTTATTTCGTTTTATGGCTAGGTTTCAAATAATATTTTTGAATGAAAAGTGGATTAAGGGAATCCACTAATGAATATTTTATTCCATAAAATGTCTGGCAATAAGATATGCGGCTCTCACATCTAGTAGTCTTGCATACATTGTACGTGACTGGAAATGTCGGCTGCACAATTTCTATGCAAGACTACTAGATGTGAGAGCCGCATATCTTATTTTGCTTTCCATATATATGCAATGCGGTTTGATCCTCGATAGTCAGTTTGCCGTCGTACTCTGATGATGATCATGGAAGGTCAAAACACGTCAGTGTGTTGCGACCGGCGGTACTTTCGTTATGTTGTTCGATGACTGGTTAAAAACAATGGGATTGGTGTTTACTTAAAGCTCGAAAACTTGATTTAAAGAATTGTTATCACCACCAGCGCAATCCATTATTGTTTAATGTAAGCCTGCAGTCGTGAAGCTAAATTCATCGAAAGTCTTCGACAATGTGACTTGAAACCCAATTAACTATATATATACATATATATACCAAGCCTATTACGGGCACTAACACTTTCACTATATATATACTTCCGTATATAGAGCATCTTTGCTTTCAAAATTCTGCAAAGAAACCTTATTTAATTATGTTAAAAATAGTAAAGCAGATGAAGATTGTATCGTAATTTGAATGGAGATGTGGCTTCGGTTTTTGGCTTTTATGGCGCAAGACGTGTTCTGAATTATCCAAATTCAATGCGTAGTAATTTACGAAGTTTGATTGTTAACAATTTTGAATTGCGCTATCCGCTTCATTGATTAATATTTTTAAAGCAGTGTTTTTTCTAAATATTATTACAGATTATAATAATTAGTAATGAAGAATCTTAACAACTGGCAAAGAAAACAATTTGCCGCAATCACTTCTATTTGCAGGTTTTCCTACATAATTTTCTGTAAATTGCGTTCTAAATGCACAAATTTAAATTTATGGCCTACATTAAAATACCATCAAATTAAAAATGTATTAGAAATCAAATTTCAATCCGAATTAGGTTAAGCGAAGAAGCACCATACTGATCAACAGATGTCCTATTCATATTTCAGACAAACAGTTCTTAACGTTGATACGGTCTATAAAAATATGTATATAATTGTAATTATAAAATATGGCACAATTCTTGACAGATTAGCAGAAATTCCATTCCAAATAATTCATAACAATTATGATATTTCTCATTTTGCTCTATTCTATTCTATTCTATTCTATTCTATTCTATTCTATTCTATTCTATTCTATTCTATTCTATTCTATTCTATTCTATTCTATTCTATTCTATTCTATTCTATTCTATTCTATTCTATTCTATTCTATTCTATTCTATTCTATTCTATTCTATTCTACTCTATTCTATTCTATTCTATTCTATTCTATTCTATTCTATTCTATTCTATTCTATTCTATTCTATTTTATTCTACTCTATTCTATTCTATTCTATTCTATTCTATTCTATTCTATTCTATTCTATTCTATTCTATTCTATTCTATTCTATTCTATTCTATTCCATTCTGTTCTATTCTATTCTATTCTATTCTATTCTATTCTATTCTATTCTATTCTATTCTATTCTATTCTATTCTATTCTATTCTATTCTATTCTATTCTATTCTATTCTATTCTATTCTATTCTATTCTATTCTATTCTATTCTATTCTATTCTATTCTATTCTATTCTATTCTATTCTATTCTATTCTATTCTATTCTATTCTATTCTATTCTATTCTATTCTATTCTATTCTATTCTATTCTATTCTATTCTATTCTATTCTATTCTATTCTATTCTATTCTATTCTATTCTATTCTATTCTATTCTATTCTATTCTATTCTATTCTATTCTATTCTATTCTATTCTATTCTATTCTATTCTATTCTATTCTATTCTATTCTATTCTATTCTATTCTATTCTATTCTATTCTATTCTATTCTATTCTATTCTATTCTATTCTATTCTATTCTATTCTATTCTATTCTATTCTATTCTATTCTATTCTATTCTATTCTATTCTATTCTATTCTATTCTATTCTATTCTATTCTATTCTATTCTATTCTATTCTATTCTATTCTATTCTATTCTATTCTATTCTATTCTATTCTATTCTATTCTATTCTATTCTATTCTATTCTATTCTATTCTATTCTATTCTATTCTATTCTATTCTATTCTATTCTATTCTATTCTATTCTATTCTATTCTATTCTATTCTATTCTATTCTATTCTATTCTATTCTATTCTATTCTATTCTATTCTATTCTATTCTATTCTATTCTATTCTATTCTATTCTATTCTATTCTATTCTATTCTATTCTATTCTATTCTATTCTATTCTATTCTATTCTATTCTATTCTATTCTATTCTATTCTATTCTATTCTATTCTATTCTATTCTATTCTATTCTATTCTATTCTATTCTATTCTATTCTATTCTATTCTATTCTATTCTATTCTATTCTATTCTATTCTATTCTATTCTATTCTATTCTATTCTATTCTATTCTATTCTATTCTATTCTATTCTATTCTATTCTATTCTATTCTATTCTATTCTATTCTATTCTATTCTATTCTATTCTATTCTATTCTATTCTATTCTATTCTATTCTATTCTATTCTATTCTATTCTATTCTATTCTATTCTATTCTATTCTATTCTATTCTATTCTATTCTATTCTATTCTATTCTATTCTATTCTATTCTATTCTATTCTATTCTATTCTATTCTATTCTATTCTATTCTATTCTATTCTATTCTATTCTATTCTATTCTATTCTATTCTATTCTATTCTATTCTATTCTATTCTATTCTATTCTATTCTATTCTATTCTATTCTATTCTATTCTATTCTATTCTATTCTATTCTATTCTATTCTATTCTATTCTATTCTATTCTATTCTATTCTATTCTATTCTATTCTATTCTATTCTATTCTATTCTATTCTATTCTATTCTATTCTATTCTATTCTATTCTATTCTATTCTATTCTATTCTATTCTATTCTATTCTATTCTATTCTATTCTATTCTATTCTATTCTATTCTATTCTATTCTATTCTATTCTATTCTATTCTATTCTATTCTATTCTATTCTATTCTATTCTATTCTATTCT
>JAQBSW010005734.1:0-54878 GCA_029291075.1 Eudiplozoon nipponicum | reverse complement strand
AATATAGTTCATTTAGATCATAACACTGAGCCAAATACCAGGTTGCCAAATATCGAAAATGGTTCTAGGTTAGGCTTTAATGTAGGCGCATTTAATGTGCGAACATTAAAACAACTTGGAACAAGAATTTCTTGCTCGTATGTTGGATAAATTAGAAATCGATATATGTTGCGTATCTGAAACCAGAATACAGAATCCTACATGCATTTCAGAACTGATTGCACCTTCCCTATCCACGCGTTATTGGTTTCGAACATCTGGTTACAAAGAGTTCTCTCAAGCCGGTAAATGGGGCGTTGGTATTGCCCTTAGCACCCGAGGCGAAGCTTGCTTAATTGAATGGATCCCTTTAAATAGTCGATTGTGTGCGGCACGTTAAAATCAAAGCAAAAAACCGTTATCATCGTTGCCTCTTCGTTGTATCTGCATATGCTCCTACCGATTGCAGCACAGAAGAAAGCAAGGACGCTTTTTACTCCGACCTAAGTACGCGATGCAATCCTATCTCTAAAACGCCGCAAAGCCGCAGGCCCCGATGATTTGCATCTAGGATTGTGTAAGGATGGTGGCGATATAATTTCAGGAGCATTGACCAAACTTTTTCATACTATATGGAATGAGGAAACCGTACCACTTGACTGGAATGAGTCGACCATCATTCCCATCTTCAAAAAAGGCAATCGTAATTCGTGCGATAACCATCGTGGTATAAGTTTGACTCCGGTTGTATCAAGGTTATTTGCTTCGATTATCCTACGTCGTCTTAGTGATTCACGTGAATCACATATAAGAGAAGAATAGGCCGGATTCCGCGCAGGACGAGGTTGTATAGATAATATTTTTCTGTTAAAGTTCTCGAACAGAGACATTTATAACACCGTCCCACAATAGCCGTCTTTCTAGACTTTAATGGTGAATTTGATTCGGTGGATCGCAATGTTTTATTCCATATCTTGTCGAAAAGTGATGTGCCCACAAAATTTGTTAATATTGTACGAACTATCTACACAAATACTTCTAATCATGTTAAGGTCTACAACGAATTAACGCATAACTTTACAACCAGCAGTGGTGTTCGTCAAGGTTGTCCATTCTCCCCATTTTTTTAAAATTTTGTAATCGATGCTATTATGAACAACACTCTCCCACACATTCAGGATTGTGGAATTGCAGTTCTCCCGGGCGATAAACTAGTCGATCTTGACTATGCGGACGATATCGTACTATTATTCGACAATCAGGATGCTGCCCAGGTCACCTTGAATAGATTAAAAGACGCTTTTCCGTTTTTCGGTATGAAATTCGCACCCTCTTAAATGTAAGATACTGTTACAGGATCACCCATTCTTACTACATGCTAGTGAAACTTGGTCTCTAAAAGTTGATCATTTGAGACGCTTACAGGCATTCGATAATCGTTCTTTGAGAAGTATAGCACATGTTGGTTACCAACAACGAATAACTAACGTTGACATCCGTAGACGTATTTTTGGACCTGACAATAAGTACTCGTCGTTAGAAAAACAAATAAAGCTCCATCAATTTCGTTGCGTATGCCCTCATTTCGATTGCCCAGTAGAGCTGTTCTCTCGTCCAGCACCAAATTGGCGTAAGAAACAAGGTGAGCAGATTTTGACATGGCAGAAACAATTGAAGTCACTTCCATCCACTTTTGGGTAATACAGGACCCACTCGTCTGCCAGGATGGGGTCCTCGTGCGCACCATAGTTCTTGGTTAGAAACCTTTAGCAATATGGCATCGAATCGAGCTCAGTGGCGATCTTGTTGCAGATATCTAGTAGAATCATCTTCGTAACTTTCTTTTCTTTGTAGGGCAAGATTAGTTGCCAGGTTTGGTTTTTTAATGACGTGATACAGTGAAATTCGCAAAGATGCTGTATTGCTGATGTCGCGTTGCCTGAATGCTAACTTGGCCATAATGGTGTTGTGGAGAAGTTTAGTTTGCCTCATTTCTGTAAGTTATCCTGACAAATTTACTCATAGTAGCAAGGTATGTCTTCTCTCTGCCTCTTTCTCTCTCTATCTCTCGAAAATCTCACTAATAATTTGTCTAAATTCACTTAGATACTTTTTTTCACTCCTTATGGTTACATGGCAGTAAAACATTAGTCACTTTTGACTTTTGTGTGGCTGGACATGATGACGATGATGATAATAATTATATAAATGTTCATTTCAATACCACTTCCCCATTTAGTGTGGTGTCTGTTCAGCAATGACAGCTTTGGGATGGTTAGTTGGAACTTTGGGTCTAAATGGATGCCATATGAGCTCCACCTAAAAGAAAAATAAACTAACCAAGTTACATTAGTTCGCATATAACTGAAAATTGTGTAGTGTGCTGCAGGGTGGCTTAGTTGTTAGAGCACCAGATTTCGAAGCAGACGTGCCCAGGTTCGAGCCCTGTCTGCGGCAAATTCTGGCCAGTACATGATAAGTTCCCAATAAGGACGAAACCGGTCTACTGTACGAATTTGCTTTTCTGCACTATACAATTCTTAGTTTATACTAAGTAATTAATGGGTCATGTGCTTATATCAAGACCGCAACCATGATTATAATAATTGTTATCACCGCCCGTGCAAAAAATGTTCGTTTAATTGTACAAGAAAATTTGTGTAAAAGGTATCAGACTTAGCTAAACCACTTACCGACATAGGACAGGAACAAGAATTACGCTTTATTTCTCGAATATTTAGATCGCCAAAAGGCAATTGTATTTTCAAGGAAATTCTGGGAAAAAGATACCACGGATTTGCATTTTATATGAGGCACCCTGGGCAGTGATGGAACACTTTTGCATATGTAATTAATTCTAAAAGTACACAACTGAAGCCGCCGATACCCATTGAAAAGGTCTATGATAGCAGCTCATATAAAAGCGTAATAAACTGCCTATGAATAGCGATACAAATTAAAGAGTATAATCCCTTTACCTTGGCCTCTTCAAGAAAGCGTCCCACATCGGTGTTTGCAAGTCGCTTTTTCACTGCAACTTGGACAGTATTGTTCCACCTTGCAAGGTAGACTTCGCCGAAGCAGCCCGAACCTAGACGCCTATCAAGAGTTATGGCCTTTCGATTGACCTCGAGATCACGGAACTGGACAGGTGGCTTACAGACACGCGGACATGGAGGTCCAAGTGAGCAGCAGAGGCCATCGGCATGAACTATTTAAACAAGAAGTACCACAAACATTATTAATAATAGGGAAACCGAAGTGCAAAAAATTATAAAATAGAACCTATTCGAGCTTCCGCTCAATGCAATAATGATAACTATATTGTATTCATAATATAAATTGAGACTTATTTCGTTAACTGACGCATAAATCTTAAATAATAAAAATTCTTAGCAGAACTTGATATTACAAAAACACTCTTCAAATAAAGTTTTCGACGTACTGACGCGTTTTGGCCTTCTATGCTGGTCATAAGAGCACGACGACAAGCTGACTAACGCGGATCAAAACGAAATACGTACAAAAGGAAATCAAACCTTGATATGCCACTCTCACCTATAGTAGTCTCGCATACATTGTACTTGACTGGAAATGTCGGCTGCACAGTCGATATGCTTACGCCATATACAAATATATAAAGCATATACAATTTGGCAATCATTGATTGCGTAGATGCTGATAATAATTGTTTAAATCAAGTTTGCAAGCTTGATATAAACACCAATCCCCTTGTATTGAAGCACTCGCCAGTATTGACCTTGCCCGAAATGTTTGTTTATGTTTACATAAATTTATATATATATATATATATATATATATATATATATATATATATATATATATATATCATGTAGGAAATAAATTTTACTTCGTATTTTCATGGTATCGCCCGCATTATTTCTACGTAGTCATGATTAAAATCTACAAATTTCCTCACATTTTAATGTTATTAGATTGAATGTGTGTTGAAGGAACTCGTGCTGATGGTAATTATTTAAATCTCGATTTTATAATTTAAATAAATCCCAAACCTAAGTTTAGCCACTCGAACAGCAGAAATGCATGCCATTGTATGTGCTGCTATGTTAACACTTCTTTTGGGCATCATCAAATCCAGACGATAGACTAAATAGAGGTGATTAAATTCCGATGTATGCATAAATTTGAAAAAAGTTAAAAATATTGTTTTATTCAAGCAAACTGCCAGACCAGAATAAATATTAAAACTTTCACATATAAATTAGAACATTAAAGTGTAAGCATCAACGATAGAAAAGCCAAATCATAGAGACAGCGCATAGATGATGTTAGGCATTTGAAAGCCGTTTACCAGAAAGTCATGCATGTTCATCACGGGCAGAAAAAAGGTAATATTATTAGTTGACATAAAAGTCTATCTGTGCTCGAAAGTGTGCCCTCTCTCCAGAATCGAAGGCTATTTATTCGAACCTATGGAATGAAATATATCGTCGCGTACTCGACAGAGTAAACCGTGATAATGCTAACGTCTACGATCAGAAATTAGATTGTACATGATAGGTATCTATCTCTGATCGCGCTATATAAGACTGAAGATGCTATGCTCAAATGCACGTTCCAATAATGTTTAGGAAGATAGACTGGTGGCACTACCCCTTTTTGTACAGGAATAAACCGTGTGCCAAAATACACGAATTTCCAGCAGAATTTTCTGTTTCTTGTTTTTTAGCTTAGGCAGAAAGATACCAAATTCATTGGCTCTCGCCTCATTATCTAGTAAATCTTACGGCTATTGAACAGAAAAAGCACGAATTCCACATATCTTATCGCC
Source organism: Eudiplozoon nipponicum (assembly GCA_029291075.1). Classification (NCBI taxonomy): domain Eukaryota; kingdom Metazoa; phylum Platyhelminthes; class Monogenea; order Mazocraeidea; family Diplozoidae; genus Eudiplozoon; species Eudiplozoon nipponicum. The sequence continues at coordinate 50,086 of JAQBSW010005734.1, read as the reverse complement.
AGGAGACAAGAAATTCTATGAGCAATGGCAATGTCTCATTCGATTCAGCATACGTGATGAGACGATACACATCTGCCATCCTGATGTGAGAGTGATCCAACCAGGTGTCATGTTGCAATTCGTCCACTGAGTGATGTAGCGACAGTCCTTCCTGACTTGAGAGCGATAAGCTCTCGTTCGGTTTATGCTAGGTTCCATGTAGACACCTCTTCAAATCAAGTTTGCACGCTTAAAGTAAACGCCAATCGCATTTTATTTGACCAGCTGTGGAACAACAGCATATCAATTGCTAGTCGCACGCATTGACGCGTTTCGACCACCCTTGATCACCAGAGTACGACGGCAAACTGTCAACTATGTTCAAACCGCAATTTTATATATATATATATATATATATATATATATATATGAAAAGAAAAATTTGATATACCGCTCTCACATCTAGTAGTCTCGCATACATTGCATTTGACTACATATAAATTGTGCAGTTGAAATTTTCAGTCAAGAGGCGAGCCGTATATAAAATTTTGCTTCCCATATATATATATATATATATATATATATATATATATATATATATATATATACGGTTTGATCCTCGCTAGTCAGTTTGCCGTCATACTCTGGTCGAAACGCGTCAGTGCGTGCGACTGGTGGTAGTTTTGCTATGTTGTTCGACGACTGGTTAAATACAATTGGATTGGTGCATGCTTCAAGCTTAGAAACTTGATTTAAAGAAATATGAAGACCACCTGCGCAATCATTTATTATTTAATTGTATTATCTATTTATATGTAGCGAAATCCGCGTAGACAAGTTCGTTTTCCGAGTCCAAAAACGTTTACACCAATTCTCAGCAATTCCAATATAGTCAGAGATTTCAACGCCCAACTATGTCTATACTGTACGGGAAATGATATGTAAGAATGTAGACCCTGCTGAGAGTAGCTATACTAATGACATTGGGCTTCCAATCTGATACTTATATATATATATATATATATATATATATAGTTTATATATATATATATATAATAACTTCTTCTAATATGGACTTGTTTTCGTTTTAAAAATAACTTCCTCTGTGGATCATATCTCTAGTAAAACCAGTTGACAAGATGGAGCAAAAATGGTACTTTGTAATTCTAAATGTACTTAAATTTAACCGCATCGTGGTAAATTAAAATTTCTTTTGTCCAGAAAAAAATGAGATTTAAATTACACTAAAAGCAAGTCTCTATTACATCCGAATATCCGCGTGTTGAAAATAGATATAATTGTGCAAAATACCTTCTAGAATTTCCTTTTCTACACTATACAATTCTTAGTTTATACTGACATATATAAGTAATTAATGGGTCAGGTGTTTTTACATCAAGACCGCAACCTTGATTATAAGAATTGTTATCACCGCCCGCGCAACCAACGTTCGTTTAATTATTTAAATGTTCATTTCAATACCACTTCCCCATGTAGTGTGGTGTCTGTTCAGTAATGCCAGATTGGGGATGGTTAGTTGGAAATTTGGATCTAAATGAATGCCATATTGGCCCCACCTAAAGGAAAAATAAACTAACCAAGTTACATTAGTTCGCATATAACTGAAAATTGTGTGAAGTGTAGTGTGCTGAAGGGTGGCTTAGTTGTTAGAGCACCAGATTTCGAAGCAGATGTGCCCAGGTTCGAGCTCTGTCTGCGGCAAATTCTGGCCAGTACATGATAAGTTCCCAATAAGGACGAAACCGGTCTACTGGATGAATTGCCTTTTCTACACTATACAATTCTTAGTTTATACGGACATATCTAAGTCATTAATGGATCAGGTGTTTATATCAAAACCGCAACCTTGATTATAATAACTGTTATCACCACCCGCGCAACCAATGTTCATTTAATTATATCCGAGGAAGCCTATACTTACGATGGGCTACCTGTAGTTACAGCCGATAGCGTATCCAATAGCATCTGGAAAACTATGCATGAAATGCTTAAGCAATCTTTGACTTGCCCTCCTAAGGAAAGGCTTTCTAATAATCTGTTATCTCTCACACAAAAACGCTCTAAATCGGGGCATTTGATGAGAAAGGAGATCTCATCCTGGTTTGTAAGTTTCGCAAGGAGTTTACTACCAGCCAAACAGATTCATGTTGCTAATGAATAGTAAGCAGAGTCCAAGTATATCCTATTTGAATTTTAAGCTAAAATTCGACGTATTAATTTTAGTTATCCTGTTAAGAGAGCACAAAAAAGTAAAACTACCTATCAACTATCCTGGTATCAGTTTGATCTCTGCTGCTTCAAAGATTGCCACTACTATTACCTTCAGAATTCACGAAGAACGAGAGAAGCGAACTAGGCCAAATGAATCAGGGCTTCAACTGGAAATGGGCTGTTTGGAACTAATTTATACACTTCGCTACTCTATTGAGTCACAACAACGGTGCCAACGAACCACTATTGTTGCTTTCCTAGACTACTTGATTCAGTATCATGTGTAAGTTTATGGTTAACTGTACCAAATGATATCCCGGCCAAAATGTTTTGATTTATCGAAGCCTGTTAGAATGACTCATCGGCAAGTACTCGCATTTACATATGCTCCCACAGAATGCACCAGAGACGACTGTAAAGACACTTTTTGAACCAACCTAAGTTCATTACTAAATAAAGCATGAAGTTCTGATAAAGCTTTGGTTATAGGTGACATTAAAGCTAAATTGTGGTGCTTAAGTAAAGCAGAATTTCATTAACAGTTAAATACTGACAAGGCCAGAGTGTATGGATTTACTGCAGTAACAGGTGTTCAGAAATACTTGTAATTCTCAATTTCGGTGAACTATAGCATAAATTGATATCCATCATGTTCGTACCTTGTACCGACTCGGCAACCATAGTGTTAGTGCCATGTACATTTTCGGTACTACAATGTTGGTAACGGTTACTAACACAATAACCATAGTGTTAGTACCATTTACAGACTCGGTATATATATTATATAGTGTGAGTTAACGTTGAAGTCGCATTGTCGGAGACTTTATATGATATTAGCTTCACTATTGCAGGTTTACACATTAGTCTAGGAGATTGTACCGTCCTATTATTCCACATTCTTGAACAAAATATATAGTGGTTAAAGGGCGTAATACCGGCTCCTACTGATGAGTCGCCAGTAAGCACGAAACGAATGTGCATGAGATTATACATGCCGTTCATGCCGTCATTGGTTTATCCTTCTGGTCACAAAAGAACTTGTTTAATACTAGGTTCGCAACACCTAATACATACTTGAGAATTTCATGTGTTATGATAATAATACTTAATTAGCACAAACTTCAGATGTATGGTAAGACGTTACACCACATAGGGATCTTAAGTCCCCGGACAATGTTTGACTGAAATGGATAATTCAGCAATTTCAAACAAAGTAATTACTTTCAGGATTCGTGTGCCTGGCGGTAGTTTTGCTATGTTGTTCGAAAAATGGTTAAATACAATGGGATTGGTGTTTACCTCAAGCTCGCAAACTTGATTTAGAGAATTGTTACCATCACCCGCGTAATCTATTATTGTTTAATTGTTTTGATTTCAAGATTGTCATTTGTTTTGGAACACATAAGGCGACTCAGGAATTGCACTTATTTGTTATAAATTTGCACTCAAATTTGTCAGAGAAATGATTACGAATGAAATATAAATAGACACAATGAAACACCAATTGTCGTTTTTAACAACAAAAATGTAGAACTCATAGTGGAGAAGGTTAGATTCCAAAAGCACTATGCAGGTACTACATGTGGCATTTTATGCTCCCCGCAAGCTTCCAGCTTTTAAAGCGGTTCAAGCGACTTTGGTGGACGAATGAATTTACAAGAGAGGCAGACAAGCGCTGTCGTAAAGTATCACTTAATCATACTGCAGTTTAGCACAAACAACCTGGAGGCAATCTAATTGTAAACAATCTAAGGCATCTCGCGAAAAGCATGTCTAACTTAATTCTGCCAGGAGATATAGATCTTTGTTTATATTATGGTACCTAATTTACTGCTACTACTACTACTACTACAACTACTACTACTACTAATAACACTACCACTACTACTACTACTACTAATACTACCTACTTCTACTAATACTAATTCTGCTACTAACATTAATGATAATAACACTACTAGTATCATTAATAATTATACTCTTATCACCTCTACCACTGCTACTACTACTACCATCGCCAATTCCAAAACTACTATTATCACCAACACCACCACTAACATTACTAATACTACCAGACAGCATTAAATGTGTATAAGATACGGATGCTTTACTGCTCACTGTGTTCTAAACGTTGCCTCCTAGTTGTATCTGCTTAAGCCCCTACCGATTGCAGCACAGACGAACTCAAGGACGCATTTTACTTCGGACTAAGCTTCTTACTAAGTAGAGCATGAAGTTCAGATATAGTCTCTGTTATGGGTGACATGAATGCTCAAGTTGGGCGCTTATGCAACACAGAACTTCATTTCGGTGAAAGAAACATTTTAAGCTAGTCGCGGAACGATAATTGTGAACGGCTTTTGAATAGCTGCGCGGAATACAGATTATACTTAAGTAGTACAAACTTCAGATGTAGTGTTAGACGTTGCGCTACATGCCGTCATTCAGCAACCCGATAACAGTGGACTCAAATAGATCATGTAGCAATTATTCATAGATGGCGTTGTTGCATCCAGGATTGTCGACAAGGACCATTCACTTATCCGTTGTAGATTTGCACTAAAATTTTCCGGAGAAAAATAAAAATATACCCTAAACTGATGTAGGAAAAAATAATAATATATACTATTGTCTAAGCCAACTGGTCCTGGTGGCGAAAATCCCAATAAACTTTGGTCCAAGACAAGTTCCTCTTTGCACAATGCAGGTACTATGGTATGTGACAGTGCAGGCTCTCTGTAAAATCTATGGAGATACTCAAAACAAAGCGCAAAATTCCACTTGGCTCAGCTCATATTACTCGTCGCAATATAAGACGCCAACTTAAGCGCAGTCTAAAAATCTATCTCAAAAACTTTTGGATAAGAAAGGCTGAAGAAATGGAAACGTTCGCGCCAGTTAATAGTCACTGCTTGTTCCAACTTATTCGCGCAACAGGTCCAAGAAAATTAAAAGTAAGTGAAACTATAAATGTTTTTTTTTTTTTTTTTTTTTTTTTTTTTTTTTTTTTTTTTTTTTTTTTTTTTTTTTTTTTTTTTTTTTTTTTTTTTTTTTTTTTTTTTTTTTTTCAGACGGGTGAGAACAAGAATCACGAAAGCTAGAGTAGCTTTCTAGAACCTTCGTTATTTATGGAGAAACGCCAGTATTTCACTTTGCCTTAAAGGTCGTGTTTACAATGCATCTGTACGCGCAGTCTTACTATACGCTAGTGAAACTTGGCCTCTTTGAGTTGATGATTTGAGATGCTTACAGGCATTCGATCATCGTTGTTTGAGAAGTATAGCACATGTTGGTTACCAACAACTAATATCTAACATTGACATCCGTAGACGTATTTTTTGATCTGCCAATAAGTGCTCCTCGTCAGAAAACCAAATAAGGCCACATCAACTTCGATGGCTCGGTCACGTTTTGCATATACCCTCAATTCGATTGGCCAGTACGGCTCTGTTATCTAACCCAATACCAGATTGGTGTAAGAAACAAGGTGGGCAGATTTTGACATGGCAGATACATTTGAAGTCGCTTACATCCAAATTGGGTAGTATAGGACTCACTCGTCTGCTAGGATGTGGTCCACGTGCGCATCATAGTTCTTGGTTAGAAACCCTTAGCAATATGGCATCGAATTGAGTTCAGTGGCGATGTTGTTGCAGATGTCTAGTAGAATCATCTTCGTAACCTACTTTTCTTAGTAAGGAAAAGTTAGCTGCGAGGTTTGGTTTGTTTATGACGTATTGTATCGCTGATGTTTAAGTATTTTTTGAAACTTGATTGCGGAGTGCCAGCTTCATATTTTCCAATGCCGCGTTTTGCGTACGCGGGTAGTAGCTTTGCACATTTGCTTAAATATTCTATTGTGAGTATTGCACTGTGTATAGTTGCCTAAGGATGTTGCTGATGTTGCCTTTCCCTAATGCTAACTTGGCTATAATGGTGTTGTGGAGAGGTTTAGTTGGCCTCATTTCTGTGAATTATCCTGATAAATTTACTCATAGTAACTAGGTGTTCTCCCCCCCCCCTCTCTCTCTCTCTCTCTCTCGTAAATCTCACTAGTAATTTGTCTAAAATATTATTTCTGTTGTTATTTATATGTTTTTTCACTTCTTATGGTTATATGGCAGTGAGACATTAGTCACTTTTGACTTTTGTATGGTTGGGTTTGATGATGCTGACACTAACTAGGAATGGGTGACTTGGTGTTTGTTTACAGCCAAAAACTAAAAAACCACCCAATGTACAAGGGTATATTATATCTGCCCAATTGCGATTCATTCCATATGCTAAATAAGTTATTGCGTGATCTGCACGGGTTTTAACGGTCGAGATTTTGCCCCCATTAAACTAATTATTTCAGTTTACTTTGCTAAAACTTAGAATCTATATTACAAGTTTTGACCATGTTCATTAATAAGGCAAAGATAAATATGAATTTTCTCGCACAATGCCTGCCACTTTGGTTAAAAAATTAAACAATATATTTTATCAACCATTTATCTTTGTTCTTTAGCTGTTATGCCATATAATCCTTCAAGTAATCTGTTGCTTTCAACTATCTCTTATAGTTTACCACTATTTAAAAAGCCAAAAAGGAGCAGTTTTAGCGTCATTCGCCTCAACTGTAGCTACAGCAACAAAGAAAAAGCCAATTAAGAGCAATATCACACATATTAAAAGGGATAAAAGTTAATCTGTTTGCTCCACCAGTTGTGCTAGATATAAAAAAATGATAGGCTTACTACTTATCCTAATAAATCCTCAAACTTGACTCAAACAGAATAAAAAGACTGAGCAATATAATAACATGCCTAAACCAAAGTATTACTTAAGAATTTGAAAGTAGATATAACAACGTGTAAGCGAATAAAACCCGCCTCCCCTTTTAGTTTGCTTAAGCAAACCAGACATGGTTAAAGGTCACATTATAGAGTTGTCAATCATTAACAGAAGAAACAAAAGACCAAGTGACACGACATACAAATTAAATTGGTAAGAAATACTTATTTTAAGGCTAGTTATGCATGAACCACAAATGCATAATTCACAATTAATATAGACAGTTTTATACTGCGTGCTTTCAAGATAAGCACGAACAATACAAGGAAAACGATAAAAGAGGTAAAGAGAAAAATAATCAAGCCACCGTTTAGTAGACAGAATTATACAGAGCATATGATGCAACAACTTCAGCGCCGTGTAAACTTTTTTTGCGAAAGCGATGAACATATGAATGTTTGAAGTTGATAAATTTCTAAGTAAATGTAATGTTCCACGTGTTGGATTCCGTTGGAGCCTATGTTCCATTAAGAGGAGTTAATCATGCCTCTCATTGTGTTCTGTTTATCTGCACCTCTTCGCCTATTTAATTTTCCTTTGGTTAAGAATGGAAGAACGACGCGACCATAAGTGAATTATAGATTCTAGCCACGGGAGCACTGGTTAAACTCGACTTTTGGATGGCCTAAATAGCCTGGCGATTACCAAATTAGGGCAATGTAGTGCCTCCTTTACGCCCATGCATAACTTAAAATATTTTTGGTTATAAGGTAGTGAAGCATCAGTTCCGAAATACTGAGGTGGCGAATGAAAGCCTGTGCGGATTTATGAATTAATATTTGAACTGTAAAAATCGTTTCATTAACAAGATGTGCCATGAAGAGAAAATAAAAGAGCTGCAAAGGAGTACAGGCAGGATCAAGAAGTTGGATACCTCCATTGCAGCAAGCTAATAACAATACCGAAATCACCTACACTATTTTTATCCTCATTAATCATTATCAACATTGGCCTGTATCGATTAATAAATCGATTACACCTCGAATTGAATTTTACTACAAAAACGAAAAAATTAAGAAATAGGATCCATAAAAATCCACAGGATTGCCATTGAGCCTGATTCGATGTTATATTCCAAACAATTTCTAACATCGAAATTTAATGATTATACGGACAATATCATAAAGGAAAACCCGTTATTATAACCTCAAACTTTATTTTATCGCATTTCAGTTGATTGTGTTAGTCAAACATACATTTCGTGAATGGTTGTGCATGCTTGTATATGATTAAATATTTCGGTACATATATGATTTATATGTGGAGGTATATATACACAGATATTTATAGCGATATATATATCCTCAACAGACAGCCTGTAGTTATACATTTGGATACCGGAGACTATTTCCGTTTCTTCATGTCTCGGCCGACAAAAAAGTGCGACCTACGAGAACAGTTGTGCCAGGCTTGTGGTGCACCGATGGTGGCTGCAGGTGAGTAGCGGAGTAAATTATTAATAAATTATAATATATGCACTATACTTTATTATTGCAAATACCAAGGTGCCCCTATTATGTTTAGACTTGATACGATAAAGGGCGAGGAATGTTGATAGTAAGTATACATGTATGTGCCTCTCTAGTCCGAACAGCCCGATTCCATTACAGATGGCATTCAGTAGTTTGCGCATTACAGAGAAGGTATATTGCCAGTGGTGAATAGAGTCTCGAATCCAGTACGACATAAATGCACCGAAAATCATGGGCTAACAGTTGATCGATTTAAATTGTGGTGACAATTAAACGACGACTATGAACAACCGCGAGTTTATGTCGATTCTTCACCAAAAAAAGACATCGTGATGGCTACTCAAGCAACGTAAGAGATGATAGTTGCCCGTGTATTACGGCTAAATTCATTAATGTTTCGAGATACCGTGGTTTATAGTATTAAAACGAATAGTCAGTGTTGACCAACTACAATTGTTTCTAAGTTAAACAATGTAACCAACCTGACTCAGACAATGTCTATGCTGCGAGGTTCTTTGCTACAGTTATCGGGACGAAGATGGTTAGCAGGGCTTTTCACAAATTAGCATCTACTGGAAAGTGTCGATAAAGGTACTCGAAGACCATTACCAATTTACTCGGGGACGATTAAGTCTAAAGATTGTGCATAAAGTGTTCCTAAATATGATGAAGTCCTAAGTTGCCTGCTTATCCATTACTGTTGCGTATGTTTAGGATATAATTATTTTGGCAACTACAAAACGATTTCGTGCACTGGTATGGAAGATTTAGTATAAAATCTTAAAATGTCGATAACATTTAGATCCACAGTCTATCGTACAACCTATCAAGGATTATCCGTCGTACTCTGATGATGATCAGTGCGTTTCGGCTGGCGTTAATATTGTTATGTTGTTCGACGACTGGTTAAATAAAATGGGATTGGTGCTTACTTGAAGCTCACAAACTTGATTTAAAGCATTGGCACCACCACCCGAGCAATCAATCATTGTAAAATTGTATTGCCTATATATGCGTATGTGTCGAAAGCTGCAAACAGTTAATGTTCGTGACTGCATGGAAATTGTGCAGCCGACATTTACAGTCAAGTTTAATGTATGCGAGACTGCTAGAGGTGAGAGCCGCATATCCAACTTCGATTTCCATATATATTCAATGCGGTTTGATTCTCGATAGTCAGTTTTCCGTCGTACTCTGATGATGATCATGGAAGGTCGAAACGCTTCAGTTCGTTGCGGTTGGTGGTAATATTGTTATGTCGTTCGACAACTGGTTAAATAAAGTGGGATTGGTGCTTACTTGAAGCTTGCAATCTTGAATTAAAGCATTGGTACCACCACCCGCGCAATCAAATATCGTTTAACAATGCGAACAGTTGGTTAACTCCCAATGCATCAGTACCAGAATGACCAGTTTCCAGACATCACTTTGCAATACAGCGAAAAAGAGCTTTACATGCAAAAAGGCACACACACAAACGTAAACGCATACAAACTACTAATCAGCCAAAACAATAAATAGATTCAGATTTGTTGCTACCCGCATGGTAAAATGAAAACCCAGGATTTATATAAATAAAAGATTGTAATGTGAAGTTTAGTATTCCCGAAATAAATGGTCATTTTCTACTTTTTTTATTAGTTTTTTTTCATAATTAGAAATATATATATATATATGTGTGTGTGTGTGTGTGTGTGTGTGTGTGTGCGTGTGTGAATTTCCAATCTTTGTTAGAAGTGCTTGTACGAAACTTCGCGGGATATATACAATAATGGGCGAATTAGCAAATGTTAGAGATCATCAAGATGAAACAGTTATTGTGAATATTTAAGTAATATTAAAAAGTGACTCACATTGACGAGTACGATACCGGCTCCTACTTATGAGCAAACAGCAAGCACGAAACCAATGTGCGCATGAGATTATAGGTTCCGTTCATGCTGTCTTTGGTTTATCCATCTGGTCATATTTCAACAAATTTGTAAGTTGATGCGCAATACATACAATTTTATAGAATATCTAAGAGAACGTACGATCTACTGAGTCAAAAAATTTTGTAGTCTAAATATATAGCTATTGTTTTTCGTGGATATGGATTTCAATTTTCAAATAAAAGTAAACAAAAAATCAGACTGTTTCCCATTGACTTATAAAAATTAAAACCCAGAATTGATTTAAAAGGAAGAAATTAAGCATACCTATGATTATTTACGGTGCTTTCTTTTACTAAAACATATACTTTATATATTCTTGGTTTCTAAATTATAAAAGAAGAATTTGTAAGAAAGCTTGGGTACACTTTCGTGTTACTTTAGGTTTTTCTCTCGAACTATAGAGCCGAAGACTAGCTGTACAATTAGCTAATTGAAATTTTGACTGTTTACGTATTCCTTTTCCGATGAATTCCTAAAATTCAGGCCTATAAAATTTATCACGTGTCCCGCCGGTTTAACACAGTAAAATACGCCACGAGCCCTAATTTTGATTATGTAAAGCATTTGTTGTGAAAATGCAAACGACCCTTCTAAAATTAATTATTCTTGTTAGAAGTCCTTAAATTTTATTAGGTTATGTTATTATGCAACTTAACTCTATCCGCAGGTACTTCAAATCATTTGAAAGCAATGATAGAGGAATTTTCTATTATAATTGACAGTAATGCTATTATGGAATGCAGTGAAGTAATATATTTAGTTCTTAAGCATATAACTCACCGATTTTAATATACGAATGATATGCTGACAATAATGATATCTAATGACAGTGAGTGTAGAGGTTTTTATTGTTTTTTTAAGAGTTTCTTTTTAACGAGCACAATATGCTAAAAAACTAACAACTTACCTGAATAGTATTCGATTAGCTTGCGAATGTCTGGGAAGGTGGTGCGCAAACTAATGTAGTAACCGTTTTCATTGTCCAAACTCTTGATTTTATAGTGCTTTACCAGTACCATATTGCTCTCAGCATCATGATGCCGTATGGACAAGGCATAGTGTCGCACGTCTGTCAATCAGAAGCCACAAAAGAAAAGTTCAATCAAAAAGTTATTGTATACACGATTATTAAAACAAAGCAATTATATTAACTTATAATAACTTCTGGCATTGATTTGCCGCACAACTATCTGATAATAAAATAAATAGAAGTGATAGGAATTAACATATTTTACTGTTAGCGAAACATGTTGCGCGACAGGGAATATTAATTACCTGGTCATTTTTGTACTCAACAAGATATATATATATATATATATATATATATATATATATATATAATGTCCATACCTTTTAATATTACACAGTATATTTCTAATTAGGTAGAAAAAACACATTAATAACAAAGCGTATAAAGGCCGTTTATTTCGTGAATACTAATCATCGATATACAATCATACATTTATATACATTCTGGGTTTTCAATTGATTATGTTAGTGGTAACAAATCTGACTTGCTTTTACTTCTGTTTCTTGTTTTGGCTGGTTGGTGTGTATGAGTTTGTGTTTGTGTGTGTGCGTGTTTGCACGTAAAGGTCATTCTCGCTGTATTGCGAAGTGATGTCTGAGATCTGGCCATTATTGTTTTGATGGCTTGAGAATTAATCATTTGTGCGCATTGTTCGCTGTTACATGTACGAGTGCTATTTTTCAAAGTGTAGTTTATCGTTTCACGTTGTTGCGCAAAATTGTGTTTTGCATATGGTAACAGTGCCAGTGTGGATTGCAGTGTTGAACGCTCATATTGTTTGGAAACTTCTCTCACCGTATGCACCTCTGTTATTTTCACTTCAGTTTGTTGATTCTAGTAGAGGGCCTAATGGTTCTTGGCTGGATACTAGTAGATTGTTGTTGAATTTTGTTATTCTTGGCCAGTCGATAAGAATATCATGTTGATGAAACTTTTGCATGTTAAGGCCAGGTGCTTGTTGTTTTATGTAAAGTGCTTCGTAGATGAATAATAATTTTTCGGATTTTGCTTTATGTAGAATTGTGAAATTGGTCGAATTGACAGGGTGCCCCGTTGCCAATATATGATCGGAAATAGCTGATTTTCCTGACGGTGCCAAGCTTTTGTTAATCAATTTCTGTAGCAAATGTTGCTGGATTCTGCTTATCAATTGCTTCTTCGTACGTCCGATATATGTGCTATCGCACATACATGAGAATTTGTAGTCTATGAATGATTTGGAGAGTATTGGCAATTGATCTTTGGCATCCAACCTCATGATGCTCTGTGTACTGAATGTCATATTAACATTAACACTGGGAAAATTCTCCGTAGTTATTCTATTCAGCCGCCGTGAAATTATTGAGGCTGATTCGGACTAGAGAGGATACCGTCAAGCAAGTTTTTTCTCAAACTTACCATTTAGAGGCAACGTACAAATAATGCAAAAAATATTTACTGTCGGACCGAAAATCGCCGGCCCATAGGAACGCTATTAACTTTAGTACCAAATTCCTTTCTGAACATAAAGTAAGTAGAGGAAATAGAAATATTATACTATTATACTATAAAACATAAGACACATCCCAGTGTTGTTGTGACATTAATATATATATATATATATATATATATATATATATATATCATGTCCAGCCACACAAAAGTCAAGTGACTAATGTTTCACTGCCATATAACCATAAGGAGTGAAAAAAAATTATATAAGTGAATTTAGATAAATTATTATTGAGATTTACGAGAGAGGGAGAGGGGTAGAGAGAGAAGGAAAACCTTGCTACTATGAGTAAATTTATCAGGAAACTCACAGAAATGAGGCAAACTAAACCTCTCCACAACACCATTATGGCCAAGTTAGCATTCGGGCAAGGCGATATCAGCAACACAGCTTCCTTGCGGATTTCACTGTATCACGTCATAAACAAACCGAACCTCGCAGCTAACTTTGCCCTTCTAAGAAAAGAAAGTTACGAAGATGATTCTACTAGGCATCTGCAACAAGATCGCCACTGAGCTCAATTCGATGCCATAGCGCTAAGGGTTTCTAATCGAGAACTGTGGTGCGCACGAGGACCCTCTCCCGGCAGACGAGTGGATCCTATACTACCCAATTTGGATGTAAGCGACTTCAAATGTATCTGCCTTTATGACTTTAATTGTTTCTGTCATGTCAAAATCTGCCCACCTTGTTTCTTACGCCAATTTGGTGCTGGATGAGAGAACAGAGCTCTATTGGGCAATCGAATTGAGGGTATACGCAAAACCTGATCGAGCCAACGAAGTTGATGGAGCCTTATTTGTTTTTTCTAACGACGAACACTTATTGTCAGATCCAAAAATACGTCTACGGATGTCAACGTTAGTTATTCGTTGTTGGTAACCAACATGTGCTATACTTCTCAAACAACGATGAACGAATGCCTGTAAGCGTCTTAGGTCATCAACTCTAAGAGGCCAAGTTTCACTAGCGTATAGTAAGACTGCGCGTACAGATGCATTGTTAACACGACCTTTAAGGCAAAGTGAAATATTCGCGTTTCTCCATAAATGACGAAGGTTCGAGAAAGCTACTTTAGCTTTCGCGATCCGTATTCTCACCTCGTCGGACATATTGCCTACGTTATTGATAGAGCTCCCAAGATATGTAAACCTGTCGACTATGTCAAGATCTTCATTCTGCAGTCGCAACGTTGGAGTGAGTGGTGGGTGATCCTGTAACAGTATCTTACATTTAGAGGGTGCGAACTTCATACCGAAAGACGGAACAACGTTTGCTAATCTATTTAAGGTTGTCTGGGCAGCATGCAGATTGTCGAATAATAGTACGATATCGTCCGCATAGTCAAGATCGACTAGTTTATCTCCCGGGAGAACTACAACTCTAACGGTGATATAAATGTCTCTGTTCGAGAACTTGCCTTAACGTAAAAATATTATCTATACAGCCTCGTCCTGCGCGGAATCCGGCCTGTTCTTCTCTTGTTTGTGATTCACGTGAAGCGCTAAGACGACGTAGGATAATCGAAGCAAATAACCTTGATACGACCGGAGTCAAACTTATACCACGATAGTTATCGCACGAATTACGATTGCCTTTTTTGAAGATGGGAATGATGATCGACTCATTCCAATCAAGTGGTGCGATTTCCTCATTCCATTTAATATGAAAACATTTGGTCGCCGCTCCTGAAATTATATCGCCACCATCCTTAAACAATCCCTAGAGTAAATCATCGGGGCATGCGGCTTTGTGGCGCTTAAGAGATAGGATTGCATCGCGTACTTCTATCTCGGATGGTTCTTCGGGACTAACATTCCACACTGTTGATGCAGACATGCTTTCGGTAATCGGAACTGACGCGGGTGACCAAGAAAATTGATCTCTAAAGTGTTCAGCCCACCTGTCAAGACGACTTATTTTGTCGGTTATTAATTGGTTGTTACTATCATTTATAGTTTCGCTAACTTTTAACTTTCTCGGGCCTGTTGCGCGGATAAGTTGAAACAAACAGCGACTATTACCTGACGCGAAAGCTACTTCCATTTCTTCAGCCTTTCTGTTAAAAAAGTTTTCGAAATCGCCTTTTAGACTGCGTTTAAGTTGGCGTCTTATATTGCGACGGGTATTATTATGAGTCGAGCCAGGTGGAATTTGGCACCTTATTTCGAGTATCTCCATAGATTTTACAAAGAGCCAGTGATTATTTCTACGAGGGTCTGCTATGCCACATACAGAAGTACCTGCATTGTGCATAGTGGAACTTATCTTGGACCAAAGTATATTCTGATTTTCGCTACCTAGACCAGTTAGATTAGCCTTTAGAATATTTTCATAGTTTTGTCAGAAGGACGGTTGTTCTAGTTTGCCTACATCAATTTGTGGTTTATTCTTAATTATTTTCCCTGAAAATTTTAGAGCAAATCTACAACGAATACGTGCATGGTCCGAGCCGACATAGGTGTTCCAAAAAGAACGACAATCCTGGATGCAACCACGCCATCTATAACTAATTGTTACATGATCTATTTGAGTGTGCACCACCTATCTAATTACACGTTCTGTATGCATGTATTGTGGTTTGATTCTTGATAGTCAGTTTACCGTCGAGTTCTGATGATGACTATGGAAGTTCGAAGTGTGCCAGTACGTGCCAAAAACAGTAGTTTTTCTGTGTTCTGCAACTAGTTAAATAAAATGAGAAAAGAATAAATCTCAAGATCGCAAACTTTATCGAAATAGATTTTATCACAACACGCGCAATCAAGGATTGCTTAATCATAACTGTTTTCACCTTTATACAGAACTTGTTATTTCGGATCTTATTTTCTCGGGCTCACGTTACCTTATTTGCACGATCATAGCAAAGTACAGACAGATGACCGACGTTTTGTAAAGCACATACTTGTATTACCATTTTTACAATGTAAACTCTGTTTAAAAATATAAAACTCACTGACTCACCTGAACTGGGTCTTATAATGTAGCTACCGATTGGTTGGCCTCCAGGCAACAGTTTTCGTTCAGCATCACGTCTAGAAATATCAAACCAGGCATCGAGACTGGTAGGACGACCGTCGTCAACTTGGACGTAATTGCTCGGAATATAGCCGACTTTGTGCGTCACCGAATGTTCGGCATACCACCAAGCATCAGTCATGTCACAACGTACCAAGAGTATATCACCTTTGTTAAAAGCCAAATCATCCTGGTTGTGCCCGCCGTATGAGTACAGCGCACGCACTCAGAGGGTCATAGTAATACCTGACTCTAAATCAAGCAACAGAATCAACACAGCAGAATTGAAAGACAATATACGTATTATTTTAAAGTAGACCATTACATTAGGCACTAAACTTCCAAAAAATAGATAATTGAATTGTTAAACACATTAGGAATGCATTGTATTTGAGGTAACGTTTGTATGTTGGTGAAACCATGAGCCCATTTAAGGTAAGAAAAAAGGAAAAATTATGGTCATTTTAGTAGATCATATCTTCCACGTCACACAGTAGAGGAGGGAAATATATTTGGGATGGTTGCAGACGCATATCAATTTATTGTCGTTGTAGATCTACATGATTGATTAAAATTATATCGCGAAATGACGTACTGAATAAAAAAAATCCGTAGAAAATTCACTAGATTCGATTTGGAATACATCATTAAATAATGGTAAGAAACGAAGTTTTCACGAATCAGAATTAGAAACTCTCTCAAATAAAAAAGAACGATGGATTACCATTAACTTTCACGAGCGTGATGAGTAATTAAATATATATTAATTAATTTTAGAATTATCTGTAATTTCATTATTGATTACTTGTTATCTCATTGTATCTTTTAACGTCGGCTCTTTATGTTGTGTGTAGCACGTTTTAATAAAGATTTGCATCTTTTTAAAGGGCAACTTTTTGTCATACCATTAATATAATTTTTCCTTCAGTAGGCAACTTTACAATTCCTCGTATGACTAATTTTTACTTAAACTTTCTATCTTAATGAAATGTTATATCTTTATTTATTTACAGAGAAAATATTGTGACCGGGTATTCAATATTTTTCCAACTTCCTTACCCAGATGCCACTCGCAAAGTAAGTGGAAAAATAAATCTGACGTGAAAATGAGGAATTGGCACCCATTAGTTTTGGATTCACTTAGATGAGTGCTACAAGTCAAGTTAATTATAAGTAACTGATTACTTTTTAGTTCAAAAACACACACACACATATGCACACGGAGAAGCGTCGCAAATGCTTATCTAGTGAATCGGTAGATATTGTTAGATAAAGGTAATTTCACTTGGATAAGCGTACACGTGGAATAACTGGTTATTTCTCAATCTAAAACATCCACCAGCAAATCAACAAAGTAATGGCGTACGCTTATCAAGTGATTCATTTGTAGGTGTTATTGTAATTTAATTTCGATGTGCGTATACGTAAAGTCACCTACATGAAAGACACTTACCTTGTGAAAAGACAGTTATGCTTAGCAGATCTACGAGAGAGGGAGAGGGGTAGAGAGAGAATGAAAACCTTGCTACTATGAGTAAATTTATCAGGATAACTCACAGAAATGAGGCAAACTAAACCTCTCCACAACACCATTATGGCCAAGTTAGCATTCGGGCAAGGCGACATCAGCAACACAGCTTCCTTGCGGATTTCACCGTATCACGTCATAAACAAACCGAACCTCGCAGCTAACTTTGCCCTACTAAGAAAAGAAAGTTACGAAGATGATTCTACTATACATCTGCAACAAGATCGCCACTGAGCTCGATTCGCTGCCATATCGCTAAGGGTTTCTAACCAAGAACTGTGATGTGCACGAGGACCCCATCCCGGCAGACGAGTGGATCCTATACTACCCAATTTGGATGTAAGTGACTTTAATTGTTTCTGCCATGTCAAAATCTGCCCACCTTGTTTCTTACGCCAATTTGGTGCTGGATGAGAGAACAGAGCTCTATTGGGCAATCGGAATGAGGGCATACGCAAAACGTGACCGAGCCAACGAAGTTGATGGAGCCTTATTTGCTTTTCTAAAGACGAGCACTTATTGTCAGATCCAAAAATACGTCTACGGATGTCAACGTTAGTTATTCGTTGTTGGTAACCAACATGTGCTATACTTCTCAAACAACGATGATCGAATGCCTGTAAGCGTCTCAGATCATCAACTCTAAGAGGCCAAGTTTCACTAGCGTATAGTAAGACTGCGCGTACAGATGCATTGTAAACACGACCTTTAAGGCAAAGTGAAATATTCGCGTTTCTCCATAAATGACGAAGGTTCGAGAAAGCTACTCTAGCTTTCGCGATCCGTATTCTCACCTCGTCGGACATATTGCCTACGTTATTGATAGAGCTCCCAAGATATGTAAACCTGTCGACTATGTCAAGATCTTCATTCTGCAGTCGCAACGTTGGAGTGAGTGGTGGGTGATCCTGTAACAGTATCTTACATTTAGAGGGTGCGAATTTCATACCGAAAGACGGAACAACGTTTGATAATCTATTTAAGGTGGTCTGGGCAGCATGCTGATTGTCGAATAATAGTACGATATCGTCCGCATAGTCAAGATCGACTAGTTTATCTCCCGGGAGAACTTCAACTCCAGCGTCCTGAATGTGTGAGAGAGTGTTGTTCATAATAGCATCGATTACAAAATTAAACAAAAATGGGGAAAGTGGACAACCTTGACGAACACCACTGCTGGTTGTAAAGTTATGCGTTAATTCGTTGTAAACCTTAACGCGACCAGAAGTATTTGTGTAGAGAGCTCGTATAATATTAACAAATTTAGTGGGCACACCGCTTTTGGACAAGATATGGAATAAAACATTGCGATCCACCGAATCAAATGCACCCTTGAAGTCTAGAAAGACGACTATTGTGGGACGGTGATATAAATGTCTCTGTTCGAGAACTTGCCTTAACGTAAAAATATTATCTATACAACCTCGTCCTGCGCGGAATCCGGCCTGTTCTTCTCTTGTTTGTGATTCACGTGAAGCGCTAAGACGACGTAGGATAATCGAAGCAAATAACCTTGATACGACCGGAGTCAAACTTATACCACGATGGTTATCGCACGAATTACGATTGCCTTTTTTGAAGATGGGAATGATGGTCGACTCATTCCAGTCAAGTGGTACGGTTTCCTCATTCCATATAGTATGAAAAAGTTTGGTCAACGCTCCTGAAATTATATCGCCACCATCCTTAAACAATCCCGGAAGCAGATCATCGGGGCCGGCGGCTTTGCGGCGCTTAAGAGATAGGATTGCATCGCGTACTTCTAACTCGGATGGTTCTTCGGGACTAACATTCCACACTGTTGATGCAGACATGCTTTCGGGAAGCGGAACTGACGCGGGTGGCCAAGAAAATTGATCTCTAAAGTGTTCAGCCCACCTGTCAAGACGACTTATTTTATCGGTTATTAATTCGTTGTTACTATCATTTATAGTTTCGCTAACTTTTAACTTTCTCGGACCTGTTGTGCGTATAAGTTGGAACAAACAGCGACTATTACCTGACGCGAAAGCTACTTCCATTTCTTCAGCCTTTCTGCTCCAAAAGTTTTCGAGATCGCCTTTTAGACTGCGCTTAAGTTGGCGTCTTATATTGCGACGGGTATTATTATGAGTCGAGCCAGGTGGAATTTGGCGCCTTATTTCGAGTATCTCCATAGATTTTACAGAGAGCCAGTGATTATTTCTACGGGGGCCTGCTATGCCACATACAGTAGTACCTGCATTGTGCATAGTGGAACTTATCTTGGACCAAAGTATATTCGGATTTTCGCTATTCAGACCAGTTAGATTAGCCTTAAGAATATTTTCATAGTTTTGTCGGATGGACGGTTGTTCGAGTTTGCCTACATCAATTTGGGGTTTATTCTTAATTATTTTCCCGGAAAATTTTAGAGCAAATCTACAACGGATAAGTGCATGGTCCGAGTCGACATAAGTGTTCCAAAAAGAGCGACAATCCTGGATGCAACCACGCCATCTATAACTAATTGCTACATGATCTATTTGAGTCCACCGTTGTCCGGGTGCTGGAGGACGCCATGTAGCACAACGTTTAACACTACGTCTGAAATTTGTACTACTTAAATATAGTCTATGTTCAGCGCAGCTATCCAAAAGCCGTTCACCATTATCATTGCGAGTCGAGCTTAGAGTGTATCTTCCACCTAAATGAAATTCTGTGTTGCTTAAGCGACCAACTTGAGCATTCATGTCACCCATAACCAGGACTATATCCGAACTTCGTGCTTTACTTAGTAAGGAGCTTAATTCGGAGTAAAAAGCGTCCTTGCTTTCTTCTGTGCTGCAATCGGTAGGAGCATATGCAGATACAACGAAGAGGCAACGATGATAACGGTTTTTTGCTTTGATTTTAGTAGATGTATTTAAACGTGCCGCACACAATCGACTATTTAAAGGGATCCATTCAATTAAGCAAGCTTCAGCTCGCGCGCTAAGGGCAATACCAACGCCCCATTTACCGGCTTGAGAGGACTCTGTGGAACCAGATGTTCGAAGCCAATAACGCGTAGATAGGGATGGTGCAACTAGTTCTGTAATACACGTAGGATCCTGTACTCTGGTTTCAGATACGCAACATATGTCGATTTCTAATTTATCCAACGTACGAGCAAGAGATTCTTGCTGTCCAAGTTGTTTTAATGTGCGCACATTAAATGCGCCTACGTTAAAACCTAACTTAGGTTTAATGAATGATCGTCTACAAGAACCATTTTCGATATTTGGCAACCTAGTATTGGGCTCAGTGTTATGATCTAAACCAACCATATTTATAGTATCTAAAAGAGAGTTATTGTAAGATTGAGAAGAGGAAGGGGAAGGAAAGGACGCAGAATCGAATATAGAGTTGGAGTTGCCTGCAGTAGCCTGTTTTCGCTTATCCACCCTGCACGGCTCAGCAGATAAGGCGACCCTTTTTATACTGCGCGACGGCCGATGCAGTATGTAATTATTGTAAGTTGTACTTGTCATGGTTATATGTGGACTGTAAAAGAACACTAGGTCGCCCATTCCTAGTGATGGTTTTTATTCTGAGTTTTCCTTCTCCTAGATAGTCTGCCAACCAAAGCTGATGAGCACTATCTGCCCAGATGCCAGTGGCCAGAGTTTCCTTCAGCAGCCGAAACTTGCCCCTCACGTCTGGAACGCTTGCTCTCATTCCGTCACTACACATTTAACAAAAAGTTACAGTGCAGTTAGACCAAACTCGAGGCTTCACATGAAACGGGATGATGGCTGTCCCTTTAAGGCCCGGCAAGGTTCATGTTACCAATCCCGGGTCGACTAGCTTGAGCCCGCCGGTCGTCAAGCCGGAATTTCTATAGCTACGGGCCAAATAGAAACAAATAAAGAATCGTCCATCTATTTCAATACAAACGAATTGAAAGGTATTTAATTCAAACAAACAGCCTTTTTTATGCTGCGAAGGACTGGAAATAGTATCACTGTAGCTACTTGTGCCAAGAAAGCTACATAAATCTATGTATTTGATTGGTTTGGTTTAAGTCATTTCCAGCTGATCGTCAGAATAAATTACCAAAAACCAAAATTTGAGAGCTGATAATTTTAAAACAACCGCTCTTTGATGTGCGAAGTATTACATGAAAATGAATTCCCGGAACAGTTTATTGATGCAAACTAGAAAACCAAAAATAGTTTCCTTCAACAAACAATAATATTATTTTTCTCAATTAACCATTAGTGGAGAAAATCCGACAACGATCATAAGGAAAATAAATCGAGTAACAAGAGCTTAGTTTACCTATATAAATTAGAATATAATTGTTAATTCTTAGTGAGCCATAAGAGTAGACATTGAAAATCAACTTCAAGTCATCAAAATTGCTAATCATCTTCAAGTATTAGCACAGCAGCAACAGAGGTTACTTAGGCAGGACAAAGAACGGCTAATTCGTCAGAAACTCACGACCTAAGGTATAGCATTCGTGTGGAAGTTGGCATAAACGAATCACAATCAATACAGACCACAAAGTTGAACCAAAAAATTTCTTCATTACTTATTACCAAAATATGTCGGCTGCCGCTATCGGCAGCCTTTATAAGTTTTTCCATCCTCACCAACTTTACAAAACAAACTAACGACGCAAGCGCGACACTTCCTCTGGTCATACCATTTATACTTCAGACTGATCTTTAACAAGATAGCTCTTCAGTACTTTACAAAGCAAAGTAGGAAAAACGGGTGACAGTATATGACGCGCTTACTATCAAGCAGGAAGGACCGAATTCTTCAAATATCAATTTAACGAACATGTTACCTAAAGAAACTGACCAGATTAATTAAAATAAAATGATGGCAACAATGAAAGAATTATTAAATATTTCGCCTGAATCAGAAATAACGCAATGACCAAGATCCACAATCATATTATCAGCAGTATCAAACTTCAAATAGAAAATATGACCCGAAATGAATTTTAAAAAAATTTCAATTACACAGTAGCGATTTCTCTCAATCCTTTAAACTTATTTACAGGATTACAGCCCCTTCCACGACAAAGTCTGGAAAATACGTGAAGTCACAAATAAGGACGAAACCGATGTCCTGAATGAATTGCTTAGTTTATACTGACAACTGTATGTAGATAATGCGACTGGAATTTACATCAAGATCGAAAGCTTCATTAAAATATGTTAATATCGCCCGTGCAACCAATGCTCCGCTAATTGCTACATAATCTACTTTCGTCCACCGTTGGCCGATCACTGGAGAGCATCATGTGGTGCAACGACTTAAACTACGTCTACAGTTATTTACCATTATCGTTGCACATTGCGCGTAGTGTTTCTGCCAATTAAATGAAATACTATGTTGCTCTGGCGCCCAACCTGAGTATTCATGTTATCCACAACCATGACGATATCTGAACTTCCGTCTCTAATCAGTAAAGATTTTAGATCAGAGAATAAAACGTCCTTGCTGCATTCGGTGAGAGCATATGCAGATACAACAAAAATGCAACATGTATTAAAGTTACTGGCATTGATTTTAACAGATGCATCCAAGAGTTGCGCAAAAAAGCAGCTGTTTACAGAGGTTCATTCTGTTAAACAAGCTACAGATTGTGAGTTCAGGAAAATTGATCGGCTTGAGAAAACACCACAGAGCCAGAAATTCGAAGCCAATAACGCGCAGATAGGGATTCTGCACACAGTTCTACAATTCTCGTAGGATCCTGCATTTTGGTTTCGGATACGCAACATATATCGCACGGGAGCTTTTTTCCACATTGTTTCAGATGTTCGCACATTAAATACACCTCTGTTAAAACATAACTTAAGTTTAATGAATGGTAGTCTATGTTCAATATTTGACAAACCCGACAATGAGCTCAATGAAATGATCAAAATCCACCATATTCATAGCATATAAAAGACAATGGTGTTAAAGTGAGAAGGGACAAAAAAGAAGCAGAATTGGAGATTAAGATGTCTGCAGTAGCCCGATTTCGCTTATCTACCCTGCACGGGTCAGCAGATAAAGCGACCCTCTTTATACTGGGCGACAGCCGATGCAGCAAGGATTCAATATAGTTAGTATTATTCTTAGTTAGCTTACTTGTATATTGATGTTTCGTTCGCCAGTACCATTAACAGCAACACCATTATTATGAGAATTGCCAACAGTTGGCGCACCAAAGTTTGGCGGGGGATAGCGATTACTGTTCGGCTCTTTACCGCGACTAGATGTCTTCAAACAGTTACCCATTGTGGTTGAATAGGTCCATAAGATCTAAAAAAAGCCATGCATATTATTATGAAAATACTAATTTTAAAAATTAAATAAATTAATTGAATTAACATAAAAGCCTTGTAGTTTACATTCTTAATTAAATGTGAATAAATACCAAATACTAGTCAATTGGCTTGGTTCAAATTATGATTTTAGAAATCCCAAACAATATATTACAGTTTAGTAGCAATTTTTATCAGTAATTCTTTTTCATATAAACGATGTGACAAAAAAATAGACATCACGATCCCACCTGCTTGTCTTGTGACCAAAAATATCTCAAACAATAAGATGAATTAAATGAGCCTTCCAGACAATAACTATTCAAAATCTTTCCGCATGGATCAATGAAACTGATTGACGATATGTGTAGTGTAGTTTTAAAATTAAAAGTGAAATTAAAGATTTATGGAACCAATAAAACGTGAAATCATAGTCACAAATGCTGTGAAAGTGTATTGGTTAACAAGGCTATCCTATTCACACAAACCAATGTCGTTTGATATAAAGGTTCAATAGGCATATATATATATATATATATATATATATATATATATATATTTTTAACTAGGAAGAAAAACACAATAACAAAGTGGATAATGGCCATTTATTACAAAACTAAACTTCGCTCTACAATCTTTCATTTATATACATTCTGGGTTTTCAATGAAAGATTTTTGAGCGAAGCTTAGTATTCTCGAAATAAAAGCCATTATCCACTTTGTTATTAATGTTTTTCTTCCTAGTTTGAAATATACTGTGTAAAATTCGAAGGCAACGGACATAATAAAATATTCGCCACAGAACGAACTAAAACTTCACACGCATATATGAAATCAATTTTTTTGTATATTTATATACATAAATTGTAAATTTGAATAATTTTTATGCGCTTTTAATTTTATTAAATGAGAAATAAATCACTTATTGAAAATGGCCTTTTCAAACTGTGCTGCACATACCTGCATTTTAATAAATGCATACTTCCACACATGATTTATTCCTCAACTATTACACCATATGCACGAATTTCTAGGCTATGAAACAAATACGTCATAATTTAAATTCCGGACACGCAAATTTTGATAGCCACTAACGAATGACTAGTACGAACAGAACAGTTATAATTCATGAATCGCATTTGCCATCTTTTATCATATTTAATTTATAACGACAATATTTATACAGTAAAATCATATATGCATGCATTTATCTATATTAATGTATTAATGGAAAATCATTAACAGACCTTTGACCAAAAATATTCATTAAAAATAGACTTGTCTGCATGAGATGGCTCTTATGGGATTGTATTTGGGTATAGTTGACGTTATTCGAAATTACCTTCTGATAAATAAGGATTCAATAAAAATGTTATGAAAGGTTAGAAAATTTGCGTTGAAAAGGACCTCCAAAGAAGGAGCTCTGTATAGGAATATTCAACCAATAATAAATACTAATGGAGCTGAGACAAAGGAGTCATTAAATTTAGAGGCAAAAACACGTTCTTTGGTCACATCATACGAAATAAGGAAGATTCATAAAATAAAGGTGGAACATATTTCATTTATTAAAATTTTCTTGAAACGAAGAATAGTTCAAATTATTGCAAAGATATATTGCTATTTCAATACCCTTCTTTTGGCATTGTTTTCAAGCATGAATTTTGTTTAAATATAATGAGAATCTCAGTAAGAATACTATAAAGAATACCAACATAAAATGTCTTTTTCGGATTTTTCCTAAATGAGTGTAAATAATTGGAAGAAATCAGGAAAAATGCAATAACTAAATGAAAGAAGATAAAACAAGACATACGATCAAAAGATAAAACCTGATAATAAGTACACTCGACGTACAAAAATGTGCAATATTCAAAGGCGTGGTGTATAAATAAGCAAAGAAAAAAGACACAAATGCCAGTTATCTAAATACATAAAATCCCACAGAATGCTCGCCAAAGAACGAGGTTAACACAGAAGATTTACAGATTGTTTAACATTAAACATTAATTGATTGCGCGGGTGGTGGTAAGAATTCTTTAAATCAAGTTTGTGAGATTGAAGTAAACACCAATCCCATTGTATTTATCTAGTCGTCGAACAACATAACAAAACTACCACCAGTCGCAACGCACTGATGCGTTTCGACCTTCCATGATCATCATCAGAGTACGACGGCAAACTGACTACCGAGGATCAATTCGCATTGCATATATATGGAAAGCAAAATTAGATATGCGGCTCTCACAACTAATAGTCTCGTATGCAATGTATTTACTATCCAGTCACGAACATTAACTGTTTGCAGCTTTCTCTACACACACACACACACACACACATATATATATATATATATATATATATATATATATATATATATATATATAGGAAATGCACTTAAACATTAATTTAATCTAAACAGATTCATAGAGCTGTTATCACCACCCGAATGATAGGTGAAATCTCGTACACATTCCGACTCATCAGTAGCAGCGGGTATTACGCCCTACACCCCTTATATATTTGGTTGAGGAATGTTGGAGAACTGGACGTTATAATCTCGTATACGAAAGTGTATGTCAGCAGTAGTAAAATCAACTAATAAACGTTCTTCGAAAATACGACTTCATAGCCAACTTCCTGTATATAATATATATGAGCTCTCCCTACATAGATATATCAACCACGCAGAGCCATACAATGCCACAAAGTGACTAATGTTCCACTGCCATACAACCATAACTCGTTCATGATTATAATAAGAACACTAAGTCGCCCACTCGTAGTGAGGTCCAGCACAATGGATTGCAACATTTGCTCAACAGATTCGTCCTTTTCTTCCGAAGGCTTCAACATCGTTCATACAATGATATTCACACACACACACACACATATATATATATATATATTTCTATATATATGGGGAAAATATTACATATTTATTTAAGGTGGTATAAATATTGTAATAAATAAATAATTAGATTAAATTATCAAACATGTGCTCAATGTCACTAAAACTGAGAATTACAACTAGTTTCAAAAACCTATTACTCTAGGAAATCCGTACGCTATGGATTTATCTTTCTGGTCCAATATGAACTAATTTGTTACTAGGTACGCAACACTGAACGTACGATCTGACTGATGAGGTATGATAATCGCGAAAACTAGAGTATCTTTCTCAGACCTTCGCCATATATCAATAAACGCCAGTATTTTGCCCTTAAAATGCTTTTGTACGTGCAGTTTTATTATACGATAGTGAGGCCTGACCCATTACAGTTGATGATTTTTGACGCTTTCCGGCATTCGACTAACACTGTTCGCGAAGCATAGTACATGCATATTTCCAACAAATAATCAACATTTACACCATAGCCGTATTTTCATATCTGCGAACAAGTTCTCCTCGTTAGAAAACAACTGCGTTGGCTCAGTCACGTTAGGCGTATGATTTCAAATCGATTGACCAGTAGAACATTTTTCACTCAACCAACACCAGATTGGCATTAGAAGCAAGGCGGACAGATTGGATATGGCATAAACAACTAAAGTTAATTACATTTAAATTGGGTAGTATGGGACCCGCTAGCCCTCCAGGATGAGATTCACGTGCGCATCATAGTTCATGCATGGAAACTAAACGCAGTATAGCATCTAGTCGAGACCAGTGGTGATCTCGTTGCAGATTTTAGTAAAATCATCTTCATAACTATAGTTGGGTAGAGTAAACTGCAATATGTGGTTGTGTTTATGACATAATACAGAGTAAACCGCTGAGAGGTCTCAGGTATTCGAAGTACACATTGGTACACTTCCACACTTTGATGCCCTTCATTTTGCCATGCAATACCATAATGAAAAAATATCACAATATGGGACAGATAAACTGTTTTATAATATTAAAAAAGAAATGTGAACTATCTATTCAAATACAAAACGAAGAATAATCAAGAAAAAATGGAGGTCAAATTACTTAATACTCATAAGATGTCAGACAAAACTAAATAATACAATGAGACAAATAATCCAAAATCGAACGTTGGCAAATCTACCTAGGAAGTGTGCAACAATATCGACCGAGCGCCTGAACGAGATTTTAAATTTCTACATGATGTGAGAATAAAAGAGATATGTTGACTAAAAAATTGCGAAGGCAGAATTGAAAACTTCTAAATTAAGAATATTGCCCAAATCAGACTTGTTTATTGCAACAATTAAACGAAACGAGAGATGCCGACGTTTACCTAAATTATCTTCTAGTCTCCTTCTCCATTCCCACTTCGCCTGCTGAGATGCTTGAGAGGAAACGCTGAGAACCTAGGTGGGTTCAACATTTCGCCGACCTCCGTCGTTCAAGCAATCAGAGGCATAAAATCTAAATACCAATTTGATCAATACGGTGTCCCTGTAAGGATAATTGTCCTTCTTGGTTGGAATCTCTTCTCTCTGGTTGCCGATGTTATAAACGGATGCCTCGAAACTACCTATGTTCCCCAGGAATGGCTTAATTCGACGATCTCTCCTATCCCAAAAATGGTACATCGTCAATCTCCTCGGCGATCAACATGGCTTCCTGAATGGCCGCTCTTCTTCCAACAACTTAGTCAGTGTTCTTAATCATGAATGAACTCTCATCTCCATAGATTCACTGTCGTTCTCGGAATTGAATTTCCCTTGTTAAACAGTGGTATATGCGGCAACGTGCTCAATCTTATAATTTATTATCTCCATCACCTTTACACAACTGTAAAAGTTGGAAAATAGCTCTTATCCGATCTGGAGTTCCCCAGAGCTCCGTACTTGGTCCTATACTTTTCGCCCTAACATTCGCGCCTGTGCAGGTTCAGGACAACCTATTAAAGCTGTTCAAATATGTAGATTACATGGTAAACGTATTGAGTAACCCTACAACATCCAACTCCTCTCTACCTCTTATCACTCAGTTTTTATCTTCTTTACACTCGCAGCTTAGCAGAATCGGTCTTAAATTAAACCCCGATAAGAATTGTTTGATGAAACTTACCTTAGACTCATTTTGTTCTGTCCCAAATGCAAGTTTTCCCTTTGATATTGAATTAATAGACTCAGCCAGGCACCTTGATATCTAATTTTCTAAATCGCTAGACTTCTCCCAACATCATCAGCACCTCCAAACTCTTTAAGTTGGCTCGTTTAATCTGCTTCAAGACTAACAATTCCACTCTCCAAGTCACATTGTTCAAGGTCTACGTCCTACCCCTCATATCATAAGCTAGAGAATTTTATTTCCCTCTCACTCAAGCCTCCTCTTACGCCATCAAAAATATTTCTTCCATCACAGCCAGAATTATCGGGAAAGCCTGCGCCTAGTAAAAAATTCTTCTGCTATGTTTACCCGTTACTTACGAGTCATTTCTTCCGTACATAAGATCACAACTAGCCTATCACTGTCAAACTTCGCTCACTCAAGTCACCACCATGTTACACGCCATAGCAACTCTTCAATCCAATCCAACCATATTCCCAATATATTTAACAAAATCTGTATATTTTCCAAAGCCACTAGTATTTTCAACGCTCTTCCCACGGAAATAAAGATCCTATCCCAGCACGAATTTAAAAAGGCGGCTCAAAAGTACTTCTCTAACAAATTCCTATAATCGTTTCAGAACTGATACTATACTGTCCTATAATAGTGAAGTTTAAATTTATGCACTTAACAGATATCCAAACACAAACTGATATGTAGATCTCCCACAGGATAAGTCCAAAAAGGCTAATGCTCATAATTCATAATTCGCTAAATCCCAACACTTTACTCAACAGATTTCCGTCCATTAATTAATTGGAGTACGATGTAGCGTGAAGATATGATCGAAACACAAATAATAGAGCCCAGCCACAAGATAACCACACGTTTTGCGGTTCTAGCTTCACGAGAATGTGTAATTAAGGAGTCTTGACAAACACCACTTCTGGTAGTAAAGTTGTACGTTAATTCGTTTTAGATCTTATCGCGACCAGAACTGTTCGTATAGAGAGCGCGTATATTTAGATTTTTTCGCAAGAATATCGAATACAATATTGCGATTCACAAAGCACTCTTGAAGTCTAAAAAGACGGCTATGGTTGGACGGCAGTATACATGTCGTTGTACAAGAACATGCCTTAAGGTAAAAATATTATCTATACCAAACCACCCTGTTCGGAATCCGGCGTGTACTTCTCTAGTATGTGATACACGCGAAGTGCTAAGACAACGTAAGATAATCGAGGCAAATAACCTAGACACGACTGGAGTCAAGCTTATAACACGATGGTTATCACAAGTATTACGATAAGATTTTTTGTAGACAGGGACGATAGTCGACTCATTCCAAGCAAGTCGTACAGTCTCCTGATTCCGTAAGACAGTTTATCTGAACTTTTCCAAAAAAATTCCAACGAGATACTACTAATTGGAATCACAACATTGCATTCAATCCTTTAATTCATCATGTCGCTTATAGGAATAAGTTCGGTTATTTAGGAGTGGATACTCGTCTGTGCGCTTATAGTATGTATGCTATGTGTGCGTTTACTCAACAACAGAAAATACTTCCCATCAAGTTGCAAATGCAATTTATCAGTTATGTATTCACTTTCTCTTTACGTATAGCTGTTTCGAAAAACTTAATAAGAATATAAATTGGTCAAGCCATACCTTTCGGCTTCATGAATTTATTTAATTTACATAACACCAGTAACTATTTATCAAGTCATTCGATATTCTTGTATGAAACGTTGCGGGAATGTTTATAAAGACGGGCGTCTCCTATAGCTTCGTTTCATTAATGGCTTTAATATAATGTAGTACATTAAGCCCTAGTATGTTGCGTATCTGAAACCAGAATACAGGATCCTACGTACAATACAGAACTGGTTGCACTATCCCTACCTACGCGTAATTGCCTTCGAACATCTGTTTCTACGGAGTTTTCTCAAGCCAGTAAATGGGCATTGGTATTGTCTTTAGCACAAAAGCTGAAGCTTGCTTAATTGAATGTCTCTTTAAATAGTCGATTGTGCGCGGCACGGTTAAATACATCTACTAAAATCAATGGAAAATCTGCAATCAACGTTGTCTTTTCGTTGTATCTGCATATTCTCCTACCAATTGCAGCACAAACGCAGCAAGGACGCTGTTTACTCCGAACTAAGCTCCTTACTAAATAGAGCACGAAGTTCAGATATAGTCTTGATTAGGATTGACATTGGCCATGCATCTATCCATTGTAGATTTGCAACAAAATTTTCCGCGGAAATAAATAAGAATAATCACCAAATAGACATAACTAAACTCGAAAATTCGTCCTTCAGACAAAACTATGAATATATTTCAAGTCAAAGCTAACCTGTCTTGATAGCGAAAATCCGAATTTACTTGGTCCAAGATAAGTTCCACTATGCACAGATTGACGTAGTGTTAGACGTTGTGCTACATGGCTTCCTCCAGCACCCTGACAAGGGTGGACTCAAATAGTTCATGTAGTAATTAGTTATAGATGGCGTGGTTTCATCCAGGATTGTCGTTCTCTTAGGAACACTTATGTCGACTCGGACCATAAACTTATCCGTTGTAGATTTGCACTAAAATTTTCCGGGATAATAATTAAGAATAAAGCCCAAATTGACGTAGGCGAAGTCCGAACAACCGT
This sequence comes from Eudiplozoon nipponicum, assembly GCA_029291075.1. Taxonomy (NCBI): domain Eukaryota; kingdom Metazoa; phylum Platyhelminthes; class Monogenea; order Mazocraeidea; family Diplozoidae; genus Eudiplozoon; species Eudiplozoon nipponicum. The sequence continues at coordinate 18,611 of JAQBSW010005734.1, read as the reverse complement.
CCTTCCGACAAAATTATGAAAATATTCTAAAGGCTAGTCTAACTGGTGTGGATGGCGAAAATACGAATGTACTTTGGTCCAAGATAAGTTCCACTATGCACAATGCAGGTATTACTGTATGTGGCATTGCAGGCCCCCGTAGAAATAATCATTGGCTCTCTGTAAAATCTATGGAGATACTCGAGATAAGGCGTAAAATTCCACCTTGCTCGACTCAATAATAACCGTCGCAATATAAGACGCCGACTTAAGCGCAGTCTAAAAGTCGATCTCGAAGACTTTTGGACCAGAAAGGCTGAAACAATGGAAGTACCTTTCGCGTCAGGTAATAGTCGCTGTTTGTTCCAAATTATGTGCGCATCAGGTCCGAGAAAATTAAAAGTTAGTGAAACTATAAACGATAGTAACAACGATTTAATAACCGATAAAATAAGTCATCTTGACAGGTGGGCTGAACACTTTAAAGATCAATTTCTTGGCCACCCGCGTCAGTTCCGATTCCCCAAAGTATATTCTGCCCGAATGCTAACTTGGCCATAATGGTGTTGTGGAGAGGTTTAGTTTGCCTCATTTTTGTGAGTTATCCTGATAAATTTACTCATAGTAGCAAGGTATTCCTTCTCTCTCTGCCCCCCCCTCTCTCGTAAATTTCAATAATAATTTGTCCAAATTCACTTATATACTGTTTTTCACTCCTTATGGTTATATGGCAGTGAAACATTAGTCACTTGACTTTTGTGTGGCTGGGCATGATGATGATGATGATGATGATTCTGCATCAACAGTTTGGAATGTTAGTCCCGAAGAACCATCCGAGTTAGAATTACGCGATGCAATCCTTTCTCTTAAACGCTGCAAAGCCGCAGGCCCCGATGACTTGCTTCCAGGATTGTTTAAGGATGGTGGCGATATAATTTCAGGAGCGTTGACCAAACTTTTTCATATTAAATGGAATGAGGAAATCGCACCACTTGATTGGAATGAGTCGACCATCATTCCCATCTTCAAAAAAGGCAATCGTAATTCGTGCGATAACCTTCGTAGTATAAGCTTGACCCCAGTCGTATCTAGGTTATTTGCTTCGATTTACCTACGTCGTCTTAGCGCTTCAAGTGAATCACATACAAGAGAAGAACATATCGGATTCCTCGCAGGACGAAGCTATATAGATAATTTTTTTACGTTAAGGCAAGTTCTTGAACAGAGACATGTATATCACCGTCCCACAATAACTGTCTTTCTAGACTTCAAGAGTGCATTTTATTCGGGGGATCGCAACGTTTTATTCCATATTTTGTCGAAAAGCGGTGTGCCCACGAAATTTGTTAATATTATTCGAGCTCTCTTCACAAATATTTCTGGTCGCGTTAAGGTCTACAACGAATTAACGCATAACTTTACAACCACAGTGGTGTTCGTCAAGGTTGTCTACTTTCCCCCTTTTTGTTTAAATTTGTAATCGATGCTATTATGAACAACACTCTCCCACACATTCAGGATGCTGGAGTTGATGTTCTCCCGGGAGATAAACTCGTCGATCTTGACTATGCGGACGATATCATACTATTATTCGACAATCGGGATGCTGCCCAGGCCACCTTGAATAGATTAACAGACGTTGATCCATCCATCGGTATGAAATGCACAGCCTCTAAATGTAAGATGCTGTTACAAAATCACCCCCCACTCATTCCAACGTTGCGACTGCATAATGAAGATCTAGACATAGTCGACAGGTTTACATATCTTGGGAGTTCTATCAATAACGTAGGTAATATGTCCGACGAGGTGAGAATACGAATCGCGAAAGCTAGAGTAGCTTTCTCGAACCTTCGTCATTTATGGAGAAACGCGAATATTTCACTTTTCCTTAAAGGTCGTGTTTACAATGCATCTGTACGCATTCCGTCAAAATTTATTTTACAATGAGCGTACTTCATATACGGAGGCTATTTCGATAGCGAAACAATCACTTTAATTCAAGTGTTTTTATACAAAGATACAGTTGTAATTTTATTTTCGTCACACGACGTAACCATCTCAGCATATGACGACATTCTCTGGATATCTTCGAGATACTGATTCAATGATTGTTTGCAGATACCCAATTTCAAAATGATTCAAGATATAATAATAATTATTATTATATAATGTGTAACGTTCTACAGAGTTTATTTCAATCGACTTAACTGTTTACGTTAGTACTATTAGTGTACTATCTCAGGTAAACGAGATATCACCGCTTCCCATGCGAAATACATTCCGCAATCTAATTTTATACAGATATTAGTATATCGATAGTTTGAGGCCCGGTATATTTCTAATACCACATACGTACTAGTCTAATTGGTATAATTAATGAGCAAATACTAGTAATCCAAACATAGACCTACACAATTCCATTTTTGATTTGTATCTTGTTCTTTTTAATAGTGGCAAACATCGTAGAACAATATTTAAAAGAATCTATTTTCAAATAAAATGTTTAAATTAACACACCAAAGACGTCACCAAAATATATCATATTACTAAATTGCACATTTTATTTACAGGCAGGAAACTTTGGCCACAGGTATCTGGGCAGATACTGTTCACCAGCCTTGGTTGCCAGACTATCTAAAAGAAAACTCCGAATACAAACCATCCACACTAGAAATAGGCGATCTAAATTTCTTTTACAGTCCACATATAACCATGAACGACGTATAGTTATATGACAGTGGAACACTAGTTACTTTTGGTTTTTGTATGGCTCTGCTTGATTATGATTGAATTACAGGACAATGAAACTAAATGCATTAAGTAGCGAATATGTTACAGAACACATAGACCTGCAAATATACGGCAAGCATAGTACATAAAGTAATATTTCTTTTAAAAATCTGCAATATTTTATTATGCATATCATTTTACATGGAATACGTTGAATAAACATACAAATATGAACAATAGGTAACAAGATTGCTAACAATTTTGGCACATGGCGCTATAAAGTAATTTTTATTTGGAAAATAGATGTAAAGGAAGATAATTTCACCTAACAACAATGAATACTATTTATCCTATTCAGGCCAATGTTAACAGAATTGAGTTGGCAGGATTTTTGCCTGACTTGTAACAGACATCTTTTTTCTTATTAATATTACCATTTTTATGATACCCACAATATATTACTGCCAAAACAAGTTCCCGCTTTCGTTTCTGAATATTGAGATCGTCCAGGAACATAATCTCCAATTCTCTTCAGGTTTTCACTTCAAGAAATATATACAGTGCCAATCAGTGTGATGGTTATTATAAGCACTTAATTATAATAAAAACATTTTTATAGAATGAATAACAGCAATAAAAGTGAGGATACAGAGCTGTGGAATTCCGTAGTTAGAGGATCATTTTGTACATATGGACTATCTAAATCTGGCTAACTTAAGATGGTTACCAAAAAGCCATTATAATGACAAAGAAATTGAGTAGTATATAGGCAATACAATTTAACAATAATTGTTTGCGCGGGTGGTGGTAACAATTCTTTAAATCAAGCTCGCAAACTTGATTTAAAGAAAAAAATGAGTTAACAGAGAAGGTCAAAATGCATCAGTCACAGAATACTCAAAACAAAAACTAAACAATTCTTTTATTACTACGCAGAGTTACAACAGCACAATAAACTGATGCTTTACTGCCGCATAACCATGAAATTCATAGTTGTGTGGGCTGTAATTCAACGCTAGGTCGCCAATTCCTAGTGAACGGGCGTAGTTAATTGTTTGCTACAAATAAATAGATAATTATTGTTCTCAGAAATGCCGTTGCTTAATACTATGTTTGCATAGTAACAAAATTTATAAAGCGGACTGAAAAAAACAATTATTAATTTTTGTTGGAAGTATCTTCCTCTACATATACCGCTTTCTAAAAAAAATGGCGTCTATTAATAGACGTAATCCTTGTTCTTCGTCCTGAGCGAGTTGTGCATACTGGTGACTCTGTCGTCGACGTTGCTCCTTGTTCATTTGTCACTGGCACTGCCAGTTCGTAAGAAGTTAATGGAACGTTATTATCTTGTAGCTCGTTAGAACATGATTTCGATGGCGTCAACAACGCGTTTTGTGAAAGTTTCTGGTTTGACTTTTCTGTCTGCATAATTGGATTGTACACACCAGACTTGTCCATGGAACGATGGTACTTCAACTCATCTTGTTCTTCATTCATATCTTCCATCCAGATAGACTGGGGGAATGCAACGATCCATAGCAACACAATCCTCCATTCCGTTTACTTCTATGACGATATTTTTTGTCATCCTCTTGACCTTATTAGGTCCTTTGTAAAATGGAGTCAGGCAATTTTTTCCTATTTACTTTTGTTATATAAACATTAGATGTCGATAATAGATCAGAATACACAGCAAATGGTTTTTACTTATCTAGTTTTTATAGGGGTTAAACAACACATCTTATCTCTAATTGCTCCCAAAAACCAATCTACATAGCTAGAAGCGAAATCAAGACTACTTGGAGTTTCTATTGGAAGATCTCCAGGCAACCTTAATATTTCTCCATATACCAATTCTACAATTGAAGTTCCTAATTGTGCCCTATACCTATTGCGCATGGCAAGTAATACTAAAGATTGTGTACCCAGCTTTTTTCACTAGTACACCTCAACGCAGCTTTCAGTCCACGATACAGCCTTTCTACCATTACATTCGTATTTGGATTGTATTCGCTAGTATACAATGCATTCATTCCCATGATATTGAGAGATCTTATGAAAATTAAGACACAGCGACTTGATGCTTGTGTCGTGCCAACGGTTGGGCCTTTGGTGAGCAAGGCAATGAAGACACCAGTTCTAATTGGTGCTCAACATGTCTTCAATCCATTTCTCTTGGCATTAAAAGGTTGAAACACGACAAGGTGTTTCTCGATAATATCGGTAAAATCATTTGCGACTATAGGACGGGGTAAAAGGAATGTTCTAACTGCTGAAGTGTTAGACTTAGTGTGTATTAACACACCTACGCCTTTTCCTATGGTTCTAGTGTCATTTTGAAATGAGTCAAGAAATCTATCCCAAATATATGATTCTTGACATCGGCTACCAGAAAGTACCACTTCAAGGACGATTTCTTTCCCAAAGTTGATAATCCAATGTGGGGCAATCCGATTCCACCACATCAGACCTAACTATGCTTGCTTCAGCAACTGTAACGATGAGAAACTCCAGTCCAGTTAATTCATCTCTAATAATGAATTTATTGCTGGATAATCCGGCAATGTTTTCCAGATCTTCGCTTAAGCAAAATTTAACTCTACTGCCGTGTTGGTGCTCTTCCCTCGTCACATTTTCGGTATTTGACTTCAATATTCCTTTGAAAGGCACAGCAGGAAGCCTTTGCAATGGAACCCTCCATTTGGCTCCTACTAACGGGGTTTTATACTTTACCGGTGAGGAATCTCTATCTACCGGTTTAGTGTTTTCTTTTCATCTGGGTCCATCTAAACACGGGTATACGCAGTTTTTATCATTGACACTTCGTTTATATTCAATGTGCGCGACACATCGAAGCGTTGACGCGAGTAAAATCCTCGACGTCTGGAACTTTTAAACTGACATTGAAATTGCGAAATATTTCTCGCCATACCTTCAATTTGGCAATTTATATTTGCAACTTCTCTAATTAAGTATCGTACATTTTCTTGTAGCGTCAAGATGGTTTCTGAATTTGCTACTGGTTATATACACCATCTAGCTCTCTGAGGTTATTAGACCGATCAATATTCATTGTCACAAATACTTTTAATGTGGCTCTATTCCTGGATAGTAATTCAGCTGTAAAAATAGAGTTTGACACATCTCCAGATATATTCAATCTGTAAGCTTTCGCAAAAAGGCGTAGATGGTAATAATTCGCACATTTGTGTCGACCTTCCCGGATGATATTTTTGTTGAATTTAGGCCACTAACAATTCAAAGGCATTAAACGGTTTTTGTTCAATAATCCTGTTTCTAAAATTATCTAAGGCGCTTCTGAAATTTTCTGATAATGCCATCCATGCTGCAGCAAATTTCTCAGTATGGTTTACAATTTGGTAAGCTTTAAATAGCATTTGGGCATCTCGACCCGAATTTAAAGTCTTTCGGATTTCCAAAGCGAAAGACTGATTGGTTTTGGAACTCGAACTTAAGATTAGCTTCCATGTTAATCGAACTGTTCCTGAACGTTCCCAATATGCACAATTCAAAACACTAATTAGTTGCAGAATTATATTGTCAAGACCAAGATTTGTAAAACCAAAATAGAGAAATAAAATTTCAAATACAGTATGATACAAGTTAACAGAGAAAGTCAAAATGCATCAACACAGAATACGGAAAACACAAAGCTAAAACTAAACAATTCTTTTATAATTTAACATCGTAGTTATTTGTTTGCTACAAATAATTAGAAAATCGTTGATTATAACTATTTTTGTATAATAACAAATTTGTAAACAGTGGTCTGAAAAAAAACAGTATTAATTTTTCTCGCGGGTTATATCTTCCTCTACACATTTCACAAATAACAAAATATAAGACAATTACATTGCCTACCTGTTCGACACCAGTCAATTAACGCGCAAAAATATTAATCAGATGGCTGTATTGTACTATTTATGCTTTAAAAACAAAATAAAATACATTATAATTTAAAATGTTGTGTGTTTAAAAATTGTTTAAATTTGAAATTATTTACAAATTATTTGCATATTTTTAATTTATTTACCATCTTAGCAAAATAGCATATATTTTAAAATAATATGACAATTAAAAATTATTTTGGAGAAATGTTTTATTTTCTACCGTTATGAAGATCAATTACTTTAAACATTTACTATTTCCTTTGATTTGCATTTTACATCATTATGCTTTAGTGCAGTATATTATTATTCATTTGCATCAATATTGTAATTGTTATACCTAAAATGACATTAAAATATAATATTCTCATTTTATTCTTATTATATGTGCACTTTGGTATAAGTTTGAGTTATTATTTTTAGCGTACACTATTATCCCCCAGATTACGGATGAAATTCTAGTCGATGTTGTTCAGGAAAAAGGCACGGCTTACCTTAATTGCACAATGCTTATAGACGAAGAATTCAAAGATGTAATCTTATTGTATAACTTTGAAGTTTTCCCGCACATTGATGTTTTTATTTAAGTAATGGTTTGGTTTCTGTTGTTATTTACATAAAAATTTATATTTTATCAATATGTAAAAGTATGATCAAATGTAGTGTAGAGGCCCTTAGGTCACTACCATAAGGGGGTCTCTTGGATGCCAGGCCCGGAAAATCCATATATGTGGAATGATCATCTATCTTGGAACACTTAAGTTCCTCTGAACTATCTCTTAAGCTACAATCCTTAAGTCCACTAGCCAACTGCTCTGTATCCTCAGTATTTAATAAACCAGACATAATATTATTAAATTACTTGCAATTTATATATTATATTAAATAAGTAAGCTTACCCGGATACGCTGATATCTACAGGATACTGAAGCGGAATGATTGAGACCTTAAAACAAATATTTACGTTAAATACCTAAAGCAAATTTGTGGTTCTTTTCGCTGATAAATAAAAAGATCAAATCGACATAAAGATTATAATGTTTTATTCACAAAGAGTCGGAGATGGAACCACGCAGTGTCCCGCTTATGCAATTCAGCAACTCAGTTAAAAAACTTCCTCATTTTCCTTCGACAAGACAAGGCCAAAACTTCGACAATATGGACAAAAGAACTTCCAAAAAAGATTACAATATTTTTCAAAAATTACAATATTGTTATACGAAACCAGCGATAACACCAAATGCTCAAAAACAAAAACTGATTTATTTTTATATGAGAGGTTAATTGGTGTCCGATAATTAATTTAACCTCTACATACTCCCTCATGTTTAAGATGATTAACCATACATGATGTAGTCTTCATTCTTCGGTTTCTTGATGACTCTCAGACCGAATTTCAACAAGTTGTGCTGGTACTTCACCAGATTTCATATTCATATCGCATTGTTCTTTATTCTCAGTTGTCTTGGTTTTAATATTTACTTCTTTACCATATTTATTAGACTCTTCGTTTTTCTCACCAATTTCTGAGTCACATCTCGCCTCAACTTCTGGGTACTTCGATGAATACCGTTCCTCAGTCTCCTCTTCCGTCCAAATAAACTGTGGAATACAGCGATCCAGTGTTACACATTCTACAGTGCCATTTACTTCTATAAATGCATTTTTCTCAGTTATATGATTGACTTTATATGGCCCCTTATAGAATGGAGTCAGACAATTCTGTCTGTTTTCGTTAGTTATATATACATGCGATGCCAGCTTTAAATCTGAAGATACATAGCATTTGGACTTTGGACTTCTAGTTTTGGTTGGAGCTAAACGATTCATTTTATCTCTCAATGCTCCAACAAGCCAATCAACTGAACTAGAGGCCCAATCGAGACAACTTGGAGCTTCTATTAGAAGATCTCCAGGTAACCTCAATGGCTCTCCATAAACAAGTTCTGCTATGGATGTTCCTAACTGAACTCTGTATCTATTTCGCATTGCCAACAAAACTATGGGCAAATCATTGTATCCAACTGCATCCACCGGTGCAGCGTAATGCAGCCTTCAGCTCCCCCTGTGCAGTCTCTCAACCATCCCATTAGCTCTGGGATTATACATATGTGTGTCTTACTTCTATCCCCATTGTATTCAATGATCTGATAAACAGTTCAGACATAAACTGACTACCACAATCAGTAGTTACTCCTTACCGGTGCACCATATCGCGACACCCAATTATGCAAGAACATAAGTAAGACCCTCTTGAGCTGTCATGTCCTTCAGGATTGCTACCTCAAACTGACGACTGAACCGACGACCATCGTGAGTAAATACTTTACTGTGAAATCTCAGGCATTTCTACTATATAAATATGAACATGCATGAAACGACCCGCTGGTATACCAATCGTTTTAATTTCAGTTTTAGTATGACGCCAAACTTTACAAGTTTGACACCGGGCACATGTCCTTACCCAGGCTCTTATGTCTTTCGCCATCTTTGGCCATACATATCTATCAGTGAGCATCCTGATAGTTGCCTTAATGGAAGGATGACTGAATTCATGTAGTTGCTGAATTACCTTATACCCTAAATTCTAACGGTACATAAGGTCTAGGTTGGCTCCTGGAGATTTTACATAATAACCACTTATCTCCAATCTTCCTGCGTGTATATGCAGGATTCTTTTCCAACACAACTACTAAAAGGATCAATACCTTGTGTTTCCACCAATTGCTGGACAAAATCATTAGAAGATACAATAGAGCATACGAGTGACTCTGAACGAATTATATCTTCATCTGATACGTCTGGTCTACTGAGAGTATCTGCCACCACATTATCTTTTCCTGAGATATGACTAATGGTAAAATCAAATTCTGCGAGTCGGGTTATTTGTGAATTCACCCGCCGAGAATAATTTAGCCTTTTTGCTTTCCCAAGGATACTCAACAACGGTTTATGATCAGTTAATATCATAAACTGATGTCCATCTAGGTAGTGCTCAAAATGCAACACTGCAGAATAAACTGCTAGTAACTCCTTTCCAAGCGTATCATATCGCTTCTCGCGATCTTGGAGTTTCCGACTATAGAATCCAATCGGCTTGACTATACCATTTTCCCGTTGATGTAACACTGCTCCTATGGCTACATCAGAAGCATCTGTGACCAGCTCAAACGGCTTAGTCCAATCCACAGGTGCTAATGTGGTTATTTGGCTTAACAGATCTTTGGCCCTCTGGAATTTTTCCTTGTCGTCTTGGCTAAAATTAATAGGCCAGGACTTCTTGATTGTGCTCCGTTCACGAACTAAATGTCGAGTTAGCGACCCCAAAATTCCAGCTAAACCTGGTATGAACCGACGATAGTAGCTAATCATGCCCAAAAATCTACGCAACTGGCGTACAGTTCTAGGTTCTGGCACATCCTTGATTGCTTGTACCTTGTCTTCCAAGGGCTTGATTCCATCCTTGGAAATGGTGTGTCCAAGATATTTTACGGTAGAGCAACCAATCCTACTCTTTTCTGGTTTCACTACCAATCCATAATGTTCCAGCTTAGACAAAACGATGTCCAAATGCTCCCGGTGTTCCTCCCTAGATTGACTATATATAATGATGTCATCTATATACACTCTAGCAAATGAACAGTCTTGAAGAACTTCCTCTGTCAGACGCTGGAATGTCTGACTTGCATTCTTCAACCCAAAAGGCATACATAAGAATTCATGCGATCCTCCTCCAGGGAATCGCACTGCTGTGAGCGGTATAGATTCTGCCTCCATAGGTACTTGATAGTACGCCTTCTGCAGATCTAACGTTGTATATACCTCATACCCATTATATCCCTGAGCATAGTACTCTGGTTCGGTAGAGGATACGAATCGCCTTTCGTTACCGAATTCAATAGACGATAGTTACCACAAACCCTCCATTGACCTGGTTCAGGTTTGGGAACAACCACTATTGGAGATGCAAAGTTGGAATTTGAACGCCTACAAATTCCTTCTTCTCTCAACCGCTTAAATTCTTCAATAGCAACCTGCTGCTTGTGTTGTGCTAACGGTTGAGACTTGGGCGAACAAGGTAGTGGCTCCACCAACTCGATTTGGTGTTCTATGCCTGTCTTTAAACCCTTGCGTTTAGCATTGAATGGCAGAAACACGGCCAGGTGTTTCTCGATGACATCCGCCAAGTCATCGGCGACGACGGGTCTGGGTAGTCTCACTGACCTAACTACTGAGGTCCCAGTCTCAGCATAAATCACTATCCCAGTGCTTTGTCCAATGGTCCTAGATTTGGGATCTAAAGCGAGATTAAAATGGATCAAAAAGTCCATCCCAATGATGTTATCCTTTATATCCGCGACCAGAAAATTCCACGTAAATGGAGATTTCTGCCCCAATGTCACTGACAATTCTTTAACTCCCTTAACCTCAATTGGACTTCCATTAGCGTGTGGCGTAGTGATGACTTGAGTGAGCGAAGTTGGATAGTGATAGGCAACTTGTAAGCTTATGAATAAAAGAAATGACTCGTAGGTGTCGGGTAAACCGAAGCGGTAAAAGGTTGGCCAGGTGTAGGCGTTCCAGATAATTTTGGCTGTGAGGGTAGACTCGTTTTGGAAATCTGGAGGAGATCTGTTCGATGGCGTACGAGGAGGCTAGAGTGAGAGGACTGTAGAATTCGCTAGATTATGAATTGAGGGGTAGGACATTGACATTGAATAGCGTGAGTTGGAGAGTGGGGTTGTTAATCTTGAAGCAGATCAAACGGGCCCATTTGAAGAGTCTGGAAGTAGTGTGTGTGCAAGGTGTGGGGAGAAGTCTAGAGATTTTGAAAAATAGATACCATGGAGCTTGGCTGAATCTATTATTTCAATATCAAAGGAATAAATTGCATCCGGGAGAGAACAGAATTGGTCAGAGGAAAGTTTCATCAGACGAGTCTTCGAGGGATTTAGTTTGAGACCGATATTGCTAAGCTGCGAATGGAGCGAGAATAGAAGCGCCTTTATAAGGGGTAAGGTAGGGTTGGATGCTGTGGAGTTACTGAATACTATGACCATGTCATCCGCATATTTAAACAGCTTGAAAAGGTTGTCCTTAATCTGTACCTGCGTGAGTCTAAGGTTGAAAAGAATAGGATCAAGTACGGAGATCTGGGGAACTCCATATCGGATAAGGACTGGCCTCGAGTGACTATTTCCGACTTTTACAGTTGCGCATCGGTTTCGGAGATAGTAATTGATAAGATTGAGGACGTTACCGCAGATATCACTGCTCAACAAGGCGGATTCAATTGCTGAAAATGACAAAGAATCAGACCTTGGGTATATCTAGGAAGAGGAGAGTGCATTCATGACCTTTGGAGAAAGAGGAGTAGCAGTGATTAAGGACACTGACTAAGTTGATGGAAGAGGAGCGGCCATTCAGGAAGCCATGTTGATCGTCGAGAAGATAGAAGCTGTCCTGAGACTTAATGGAAGGGTAGATTAGGTTGTATTAGACACTGTCGAAGATTTTAGTGAAGGAAGGGACGATAGTAATTGGGCGAAGATCTTTGAATGAGGAGATCGACGAAGTGCCATTTTTTGGGATAGAAGAGCTCGTCGAATTAAGCCATTCCGGGGGAAGATAGGTAGTTTTGAGGCATCGGTTGATAACATCGGCAACCAGAGAGAAGAGATTTCATCCAGGAAGTGCTATCATGTTGACCGAGACACCGTATTGATCAAATTGGTGTTTAGATGTGATTTCTTTAATTTCTTGAGCGACGGAGGCCGGTGAAACGTGAAATCAGCAAAGGTTCTCAGCGTCTCCGTGTCTAGCATCTCAGCAGGCGGAGTGGGAGTGGAGAAGGAGTTGAGGAGACAATTTAAATAATCGTCGGCAAAGCAGGAGTCGTCCTATTAAGAGAAGTTTATATATATGAGGTTTTGGACTTTTGTAGCAACTGGTGTTTGATGACTGTGAACTTTATCCGGAAGTTAGGTGCCGTGCGAATGCAACTCTCAATATTGAGCGCTTGTTTGTTGATAACCTGTTTAATGTGCTCATCGATACGTCACAGTGCGAGAGCGCGAGCAAGTGATGGTGTGCGTAATCTAAAGTTGCGCGCAAGGTTGTCGCGTGTATGTGTCGAACAGAAATGTCAGAATTAAAGTGGGCGGATAAGATGTTATGGACTTCGGAAAGCATGAGGAGAGGTTGTCTGGGGGGAAAAGATCCCTCCAGTTAACGGCGTCACAGAGTCGGCGAAACACTTCCCAGTTGGTGAATCGCTTGAATGATTGAGTGCCATCTCTAGGGATGGAGGATGTGAAAGCAGGAAGAAGGCGAGTTATCTGGGCTCGAGAGGGACGCTCAGGAGCGGCGTTGGTGGGGTGGGAAGTAACAGGATCTGATCAGGGGTTGAGACGCAACTATCTTAGGTGCGATCGATGTGGTTGGCGGAAGAGGGAGTTGAAGTTGATGGGGCTGAGTCGGTATCCCGCATGGCCTTGGGCATCCTACTTTTTGTCGGTTTCTGGACCTCTACACCGGTCGTAAAAGTGACATGACGTGGGGATGTGGGTCTGGCAGAGGAGATAGGGGGAGAGGGTCCGTTATTTGGGGACTTTACGCGGCGTGATCGGCCACGACGTGGTAAAGCTTGAGATTGTGGGGGGGGCGGTCGTGGAGTATGGGCTATTGGTGAAGGCAAGCCCTACAAACCGGGAGGAAGTCAGCAGGAAGGATCTAGAGGAAGGGAAGTCGCCGAAGATGCCGCCGTAAAGTGAACGGCGTTTCTTAGGATTGCTACAGCCTTGAAAGGCATGACTAGCTTCAAGAGGAGGAGTGGCATCTGGCCGAGGGTCCGAGCTTTCTCTATTGTTCTTTGCATTATCATGCAGCCACGCTTTAATTTGACTTTGCCAAAAGATAATAAGTGTGATTGCGATTTGAGATGACAAAGCTCGTCGTCAGACAGTCTTTTGTGTGAAGAAAGCATAAAAGCGCGACCTTTGCCCGAAGAGAGCTCTTTGAGGTGGTTGAAGTTATCCCCCAGTAGCCTGATGAGATCCGAGGCCAGGTGAGAGAGAAGGGCGTGGAGACCAGAGAGAGAGAGGTTGCGCTTATTTTGGTTTTGCAGGGCAACCTCGTTCACTACAATGTTCAAAAAATCGTCAGCTAGACGCAATACGTGTGGCCGCAGGGTGGAGATCGAACGGTTGCCAGTTAGAGCTCCAAGTAGTCCTGTGATATCAGCAATTTGTTGCTGGAGGTCAGCAAGATTGGAGATTAGCCTTGGGTTAAAAGCAGGGTGATAGGGACTGGCGATAAAATCTGGTTCATGGTGAAGTGAGATAAACAAACATAGTTTAGATTACGACGAGAGAGAGAGAGAGAGAAAAAAAATCGGTATAAATGTCTATAAGAAACGGAAAAATCCGACGAGCTAAAAGTAGGTCCTTGGGATATGTAGGTAAATTCCAAGAAAATTGTGTAATTAAATTCCAGGTGTATCCCAGATATTTAATCAGACAAGAAATCGCGAGAATCTAAAAATAAAAACAAAATGAAACCCGATCTCCGTTTAAAATTAGAGAATTATAAGAATCCACAAGCACGCCCAATCCGGTCGTTGCGCTCTGCCAGGTAGAATAATTGTACCATACCAAAACACAAAAATAATAGCAGGTGTATATTGTGAATATCAAGAATTTGTAAATTAAAATGTAGAGAATAACAAATGCAGCTTGCTAAAGAAAGTCACGCCAGGTCAGGTATCGATTACCGAACTGGAATATTACGCACAATTCAAAAGTATATATATTGCCAAGTATTTAAACAAAGAATGTTCTAGAAAATAAACGAATAATTTCTTTTTAATTAAAATTTGTTTCAATCCGCCACGGTTGTTTAAATTTATCAATAAATGTCACTTTAATTTTGTCGGAGGAAATATCTTCCTCTACATACACCACCTTCTCAAAAAAGGCGGCTGATAAAAGATGTAATCGTTGTTCTTCGGCTCACGTTGTACTCTTCCTAAACGAGTTGTGCATACTGGCGCCTCTCTCGTCGACATTGCGCCCTGTTCAGTTGCCATTGGCACTGCTAGTTCGTGGGACGTTGACGAAACGTTATGATCTTGTAACTCTGTAGGAAATGATGTCGATGTGTTCAACAACGCGTCTTGTGTAGGTTGTTGCTTTGAATTTTGTGTCTGCGTGTTCGGATTGCACACATCAGCTTCCTCCATGGAACGATGGTCATTCAACTCATCTGGTAATTCAGTCTTATCGTCAATCCAGATAAATTGGGGAATGCAACGACCCAAAGTAACACAATCATCAATGCCATTTACCTCTATGACGACATTTTTGTCTTTCATCCTCTTGATCTTGTATGGTCCTTTGTAAAATTGTGTCAGGCAGTTCTTCTTATTTTCATTAGTTACATAAACATGCAAAGCCAATCTTATATAGGGGACACATAGCATTTAGTTTTTACTTTTCTAGTCTTGGTCGGAGCTAAACGACACATCTTATCTCTAAGTGCTCCCAAAAACCAATCTACATAACTAGAAGCCCAATCAAGACTACGTGGAGTTTCTATTAGAAGATCTCCAGGCAACCTTAATGTTTATCCATATACCAATTCTACTATTGAAGTTCCTAATTGTGCCCTAAATCTGTTGCGCATGGCAAGTAATATTATAGGAAGATCGTGTATCCAGCTTGTTACACTAGTACACCCTAACGCAGCTTTCAGTTCACGATGCAGCCTTTCTACCATCCCATTCGCACGTGGATTGTATGCGCTAGTATACAATACATTTGTTCCTATGTTATTGAGAGATATTACGAGAAGCTCTGACATAAATTGGCTACCGCGATCACTGGGGACTCTTTCCGGAACACCATAACGCGATATTCAATTAAGTAGGAACTCGACCACGACTTCTTGCGCTGTCAAATCCTTCAAAATCGCCACTTTGAATTGGTGACCAAAACGATTATTTAATTTTTAGCAATAGTTTTTGACCGTTGACTTCAGGCATTTCGACAATGTCTATGTGTACATGTCTGAATCGTCCATTTGGTATTCCAATGTTCTTTATCTCGGTTCTGGTATGTCTCCACACCTTACAGGTTTGACTTTTGGCACAGGCTCTTACCCATACCCATATGTCTTTAGACATGACCTATATAGATTTAGTTGTTGGGTGAGGGCATTCATGTGCGCTAGACATATGCATGTATTGAGGTTAGTTACTGAGACAAATTCTATGTTTTTAAAACCCCGTGGTGAGTCAAAAAAAATAAAATATAAATAGAACGGTTTTGGAACGAGGTTACCACGTTTGCTTAAATCTGCTATTGTGAGTATTGTGCTGTGGATATAAGTAGAGAAATTGGCCTGAAGATAGAGAGGGGATTCACCTTCCGAAACGCAGACAGTAAACAAAGATGTGATAGAACCACCGCATTTCCATTGGGACGAATACAAACTCAGCCCGATCGAAGACCAAACGAAATTGGCAATTGTGATCAATCGGATCTTTGTGAAACCGTCTGTGCAAAGTTACTACCCGCGTACGAAAAACGCGGCATTCGAAAATATGAAGCTGGCAGTCCGCAATCAAATTTCAAAAAATAATTTTAGGCTAAGATCTGCGACTCCTCTGATAAGACATGTTATCCTCATATTAAAAATTATTATTCATGATAACTATTGTTTTTGCTAATTAGCTATATCATAGGCAGTAGGAATAAGTACGTTTCACCCGAAACTGCACTCTACGTGTTTAATAGATATAGCTATTTGGCATGGAAATAAGAATTTTTATGTTACTAATAGTGTTCCTTCCATGTGTAAAGGTAAAAAGAAATTTTATCTGATACGAAGATTGTCTGCCATTTTTGGATGTTCTACTAAGAAAGATGCTAATACAAAATTCAATAGAACATTTTACCATAAACCAACTTGGTCTGCACCATATTTGAATTATAGCAGTTTCGTGCATATAACTAAAGTATATAAACAGTTTCCGTTCTTTTTAAATCGACGAATTAGTAAGTCAAAATTCAAAATGTGATGAATTTACCGAAGCAATAAACCATCTGATGTCTATTGGCTATTCTTGACAATTGATTTAATCAATTATTAAAATGGGAAAGCAAAAAGAAAAACTTATTTAAGACCATAAAAGAATGCAATTTAACTGCACATTCCATCGAATGGAATGCTATTTCCCACAGAGCACTGAATAAATTTGAAGCGGCATTATCACGCACATTTAACTTATCGTAATAATAAGTGTTATTTAAGGCAACACATTTACCTTTACGTGCAATTAATGCGAAACAACCGTCAATGTCGACATCAATTATTATTTACCAAAATGCATGCGCACGTTGTCGATTAGCTTACGTAGGACGATTGATATGCAGCGAAAGCTGCAAAAAAGTTAATGTTCGTGACTGAATAGAAATTGTACAGCCGAGATTTTCAGTCACGTACAATGTATGCGAGACTACTAGAGGTGAGAGTCGCATATATAACTTTGATTTCCATATATAGTCAATGCGGTTTGATCCTCGCTAGTCAGTTTGCCATCGTACTCTGATGATGATCATGGAAGGTCGAAACGCGTCAGTGCGTTGCAGCTGGCGGTAGTTTTGTTATTTTGTTCGTCGACTGGTTAAATAAATTGGGATTGGTGCTTACTTCAAGCTCGCAAACTTTATTTAAAGAAAAGATTGACGAGATGATTAACTATTCGAACGATAGAACATTGTAACTTAAGTGACTCTTTTTAAAACAAATAATGTGTACACGTCTGCAATTGCACAATATGTCAATGCAACATCGCCCGTATGTTCTACAGACGTGGCATTTAAAATAATTAGTAAATGCAATAATAGAAATGAGTCAGATACATATGAAGCTCTATGCCAGCTGAAAAGGCATGTCGAAGTATAAAGCTTGAACTGGAGATAATGCACGCAATTGATTGGTTGTTCCCTTATTTCGCACTCTCTCTACGAATAAAGGTTCTGTTCTGTTTTGTATTCAATATATATATATATATATATATATATATATATATATATTTGTTTGTGTGTGTTTGCTTGTAGATACTTGAGGGCAAAATGATGAAGAAACGGTTTGATAAAATTTCTGTTCATCTTTGTATATGAAAATATTTCGAAGTATTGAGCTTGAACTGGAGATGATACGCGCAATTGATTTGTTGTTCTATTATTTCGCACCCTCTCTACGAATAAAGGTTGTGTTCTATTTTGCTTTCCATATATATATATATATATATATATATATATATATATTCCCAAATCAGCTAGTTTTCTAGCATGTCGAATTCGGACTTTTTTATTTCTCTATTACGGGCTTTATCACTAAAATCCTCAATGCATTAAACATCATCTGCGTGCAAAAAAGAGTTAACGTCAAAAAGTAATTTAGTTTTTCACTTAATAAGTATAATTTTACGTTTATCAAAATCACTAATCAATGTGTTCACAATATTTATACAAAGGTCGTACTTAAGAGACACACTATACGCATTTAATTTAAAACGAAAACATTTAGGAATAACACCATGTTATAAATTTTTTTAAAGGAAATATTTTACTCTTGCCTCGCAAGTTGTTTTTTACTTTGGGTGTATTTATTATACCATTTGACGGCGATGTAGCTATAATTCCATGCTAAACGTCCCTTAAATAAAAAAAACACGTTTTGGTTGTTGACGCGTACCAAAATCTCGTTGCTAGGATATCTTTTGGAATAAAATCACGAGGTGTTCTGAATCACAGTAACAAGCACAGCAAACGGGCAGAATGATAAGACAAGTCAGAAGAAAGAGTTGCCTAAAATATTAGGCTTTATTCATCATATAATGCAGATATACATGCTAAAAGACAAAACAAAACATGTTAGTATACGAACGGTGTGAATATCAATGTGTGTACAAATAAACAATCA